>CM021731.1:91339129-91371478 GCA_011075105.1 Heteronetta atricapilla | reverse complement strand
CTCACTCACTCACTGTTGCTTAAATACAAAAATATACCCAGATGCAGACTGAGAACAAGCAGTCTCAGGAAATCCCCAAGATGGAGCCTCAGCACAGACAGAAAATTAACACAGGTTCACCTTTCTGTTTTTTTTTTTTTTTTTTTCTTTTTTTTTTTTTTTTTGTCAGCTCTGCTTGGCTTAACTTTTCCTTAGCACCACTTGAACATTTTAAGTCCCAGCTGAAGCCAGTCTATATAGTTGGATTAAGAGCCAGCAATGTGGAATCACTCAGGCCACAAAAGTCACCATGATTAAACCTCTCTAAGCATGCTCTTAACCTCTTACTGCAGTCAAAACTAAACAGCTTAAGGGGAAAAATAATTCAGGGCAAACATCCTTCAGCATTCTTACCATGGTTTTATAATTGTACAGAGCGAAGTTCAGACAAAAGTAGCTGTGCTTAGACAGACACGAGGACTTCCAAACAGAGAATTACCTCGCTAAAACTAAATCCGTGTCACGTCCCCTTTTAAACAAGCTGCCTTAAGCTCACCTACTGAAGAGAGAGCAGAATGACCCTTGCCTCAGTCCGGCTTGTTGGCTGATCACATGCAGGAAGGGAGCAGTCGGCATTCTCCAGCAACACCTGCCCCACGTACCTGGCCAGGCGTGTGAAGGAGCAGCCGTGTGCTGGCCGCTCCAGCCGCTGCCAGCTGTGTGAGGTGCACCAAGCAGCTGCAGGGACAGGGAAGAGCACACAGAGAGAGAGAAACACCAAGCACAGGTTTATTCACCCCCTCTCACTCATTCTAGCGTGAAATTCAATAAACAGAGCTCGAGGCATAGCGCTGTAAGTCTAATACCTTTAAAGGTGAGGGGAAAAAAAAACAACAGGAGCACTTATGGAGGATAAGCAAAATGAGACGTGCCTACTGTGGGGGTAGCTGGAGGCCCTATGGCGATTTCTGTATACTCCATCTGAACAGACCCTGGGAAAGGAAAAGGCAAGAAAAGATGAAAAAATTCTATCTTGATTCCCTTGCTTCAAAACATATGTGCAAGAGGCATGGGATGAGGGTCAAAATATTAATAATAATACAGTCCCCACTCAGCCTGCCTGTTTTTATAGGAGGAAAAAAAAAAAAAAAAAAAAAAAAGACCAAACAAAGCAAACACCAAAACCACAGGCTTTTCATCTGCCCCTTTGATGAATGTCTTTGGCACTGTTCTCCAGGCAAGGATCAATAACCATTTCCTAAGACATTTATTTAGGGATTTAAGTCTTCCAATTGAGCCCTGCCTAGGGAGTCCCTACTCCCATCCCCCATACTAAAAGCGAGAGGAGAGAGAGGAGAGAAGAGGAGAGGAGAGGAGAGGAGAGGAGAGGAGAGGAGAGGAGAGGAGAGGAGGAAACTAACTGATTTATTCCGATTTTTGCCTTTGCCCTTTCTTTCTTCTATCGTGCTTTTTAAAATCTCACAGCTTTCCTCTTACAAATTCTCTCCTTATTACAGCGCTTCAGTGCAGAGCTTTCTACTGTGGCTGGGTTTTGAACACCATCATCCCAGCAAGTTTCAGCACATTTTAGCAACACATCCATTTTAGACAAGATGGGTTAATTATGAGGCACTGTGTGCACAGCACCATTATTTTCTTCAAAAAGCCCAGTAGATGCACTTTTCTCCTAGAGAGAGCAGGTCTGCAGAAGGACATCCAGATAGCACAGCACTTTTTGCCTTTCAGAAATGCTTGTGGACAAACACTTCTCTATTGCTGCCACACAGCCACTGTTCTCAATAGGCAAACTAGGAACAGGATTTAACCTTTCGTTCCTTTGTATGCAGATTCTCTCCAGCACTGTGTGACTGATGCTACCCAGCCAGAGTCCCAGAGAGGATGTTCTTGCTGATCTATTCATCTAACTTTTCATCAGCTGTTAGCAGAACGCACATAATTCCAGGAATAGAAGCAAGTAGCAAGTGCTTTCCGAAACTCGTCAAAAATTGCTCATCTGTTGGTGAGCATGAATCATTGCTACAGCAGGGTTTCCCAAAAAGCATCACAGGAGGACAAGAAGAAGAAAAAAAAAAGAAAAAAGAAAAAAAAAAAAAAAAAGCATTCCTCTCCTCATGTCATTGTTTTAGAGCAGGAAAATGAGTGCAAAGAAAACCTGTGAGGGAAAAGACTTCAAGAGGACCAGATTTTATAAATGTGCACAAAACAAAACCAGGCCTGGATCCCAGTTTCCTGGGCTCGTGGTCACATTAACACAACTTGAATCTCTGTAGCAGGTTCCTATATAACTTTTTAAATGCTTTGTAAATTACCTGTACTTCTGCATCAGACTAAATGAGTTCAGGTAGGTGTAAGAGAGTAAGCATGGATGTTCCTCACCTGGTAATGTCCCTGGGTGCTAGAACTAAGGTAACAGATTCTAGAAGATTACAGGCAATAGGACATATTTTTACACAGTGTTGTGTGACCTGCCTACGTTATTTCAGCATCCACTGAGAGCAGCAGTTGGGCTAGACAAAAAAAAAAAAGAGAGCGGGCACCCATAGCATTCTTTGGATTAATATTCTTCTTTCCTCTTTTCCTGTGACTTTAATACAGGGATGGCTTGATTACCTTGGAAAGTTGCACTGGCTGCACACATCCAAAAGAAATTTAAAAATGAGAAAGAAAAGTTATGAAAGTTGCAAGCTTTGTCACAGGAACCGCTCTAGCACCAGAGAGAAATCCATGTGGCACAAACTGAGCCCTGGAATTTGAGAACGCTGCGTTCAGTGACCCACAGATTAAGAGGGATACAAGCTGCCAACTTTGCTGTCTGATCATTGGAACGAAACAGGAAATAAACACAACTGGAAATCATTATGCCTTCTCGTTTTATTTTTAGCTTCTCTTTGTTTGCTGAGTGCATTTGGCATAAATCTTAGAGCTTAGAGATGGAACAAGTCTTAATAGGGCCTCTAATACATCCTTCTACAATTTCCTAATTGACCCCTGTAGAGCACTCCCTGGTACACCGGCCTGTCTGTGTTTATGTTTCGTGGAGTTTCCACCATTTTCTTTGAAAACCATCCCACGTCTAATCCATAGATTATTCCACCTGGAAAAGGCTGGGTTGCAACCTGTCTGCCCTTCTTATTTGGTCAGCTATTTTTCCAGCCCGTTCCTCCCTCCCAGGAGAGGAGACTGAGCTGCCGAGAGCTCCCAGCACAAAAAAAAACAAAATAATAATAATAAAAAGGACGTGGCTTGCTGGTCACCTAGGCTTTTCCCCTTGTAACACTGGCTGCTATTCAGCCTAAGTGCATGTTTGTCCCGTTTCACGTGCCCACGCTGATTGCTCCCAATTGTCTTCATCTGGCACTTGAACCTTCTAGAGGATGGTCCTGCGCAACATCAGCTGCCGCTGAAGCCAAGCTAGGCGCATTTCACATTTTCAATCTTTCCTTGCAAGCAGTCGTGCCAGCCCCCAGCTGTAATCATCTGCGTGGTTGGGTTCTGAATTTCTCTGATTTGCCTGTATCCGAGCATCACGAGCTTCCAGAAGCATTATCTGAAACAGCATCGCGTTATGATGTGGGTTTTTGAACTGTGCTTGGATAAAGTGAAGAGCAGGGGCAGATGCAATTTAACCCCCCAGTGGCCAATCACCACTGCAGCTGCGTTCGAGGCCCCCACAATCCCAGCCACAGCACCCCGATGCGAACCCACACCAGCCCTCCAGAGAGCTGGGGATGGGAATGAATATATGAAATATATTCATTGAATATATTCAATGAAATATATGAAAGTATGAAAGTTATGATGAAAGGCACACACGCACATTGGGAATGCTTCCCCCACCTCCAGACAAAAAATTTAAAAAGCTGCTAAAAATGAATACAAAAGGAAAGGAACCTTGTCATTGTGAGCATTTACACGCTGTCTTCAGGAAATGCCCAGCTCCAATAACGTTGTGCAGTGCAGAGGTGCCAATGATAAAAAACAAAGAACTGGCACATGCATCGTGTTGCTTTATAGTAAGAGCCACTTTCTTGCCAAAAGGTGGCTCTTAATTTTCTGTTCTAGTACTCTTGTGAATGCGTTCACTTTTCCCAACAAAACACTAACCCGAAGTGGGTGTCAGCATTCCCTGCAAGGAACCGCACCCAGCCCCCTTGGTGGTTTCCAGCTGACTTATGCGAGTGTAAATATGGGATAACAGAGTGCCAAAGAAGGTCTCAGCCAGATCCTCAGCGATTATAAACCAGCACTTCAATCAGCTGCTGGGACTGTGAATGGGCCTCTTTGTCTCTGACAGCAAGTTACTTTCCGTGATGCCTTACGGGGCTCTGCCACAGGGCCCCACTACAGCCCTGGTTCCTGTGGGACTTTATTTCCCCTCCTGTGGAAAAACCTTATCGGTGCGAAGTAGGTGGGCATATGAACAGACACTAAGGGAGTAGCCCTCATTATTAATGGCACGACAAGGAACGCTGGGTTTTTATGGCTTTGGCTGGAGCTGCTTCGCCACCCGAGGAGGGATCAGAACAAACTACAGTGGAACTTCTGTCGGTCTTATTGCCAATGTTATGTTTTGATCCTGGGCTGCACAAGCATTGAAGCTTGCAGTTGACACTGGCTCCAGTCTATTTTGAGTTAGTGTTATCTCAGACCTACTTTGTTCCGAACTCTTCCAATATTACAGCATTTTTTTCGTATGACTACAACACCATTTATTGCAATGGCAGAGAGAACAGGGAAGCAAACTTTGTGTTGAACTGTCAGAGTGATTTTGGGATGCTGTTTGCCTGCTAGAAACATCTCCACCCTGCCTGCTCAGGGATAACAACAGAGACACAGTGGAAGGGTGAGCACCTCACCATTTCTTTCAGATAAACATGACAGCTCCAGCAGACACCTCCACAGGACCTTTAACAAAGTCTTCTTAGGATGATGGTTTGACAGCCTCTTACCTTCTCCTCCCCCTTTCCCTGCCAATGCAGGACTTACTTTTGTCTGTACGATTTACATTCCTTTGAAGGCAAAATGATACCCACAGCCAAAGAGGGAGCTGCGGATATTGCCAACACAGCAAGCAGCGAAGCACCTCTTCCAGCCTCTCTGCGCTTTCTCACTTACTGCTTTCTATTCCTCTCCATTTCTCCAGCACTTTTTTTTTAAATACTTTTGCCCTTTGCTCTCCCTATTTACAGGGCAGCCTGATTACTGCACATTACCAGCTTTTCACACATCAGAAATTACACTTTGGATCATGTGGATGGCAGCAGAATGATTTTACAAGCAGGAAAGATGTTTTAGGTTGTCTTTTCTATGAATTTTCTTGAGTTTTTATTGGGGGGAGGAAGGCTAAGAACAAACAATTTTTGATTAGTAAGGCCTCTTACACTTAAATTCTGCCATATATCATACGGTGGGGTCTGGTTGACTTCTGGTGAGGAGAAGGCTCAGAGGACCAGGCAGACAGGCTGAGACACTTCAGCTTCCTATCGTGGCTTCTGAGGGCAGCCCAGGCCCAGAGGTCTGATGCCTGATGCGAATGCTCAGTGTGCAGGGACTGGGCATCTGAGTCCTTTCTTTAGCACTGTGCCAGCTGCAGATTTTCGTTTGGAAGATTTCACAAACCTACATACCCCAACGCTTTCCCTCTATTTCCCTTCACAGTGCTGCTGAGTAATTTCTAAGATCCTCTGTCTTTAACCAGAGGTCCACGCGAGCAGCTTTCTCCCGAAGCCTTCTCCTCCACACGGTTAACAGGCTTCTCAATTTAGCATTGCTCTGAAACCTCCTTACTCTTCAGAAAAGGCTAAATATTTTTGTTTGCCAAAGGCTCTGTGAGTCATAGAGAACATGACTCCTGTGGTATAAACAAAGTTCAAGACTGGGGTTACTTAGTCTATAAGAGGAAAGCTCTCAGGCAGTGGAAACAATAGTACATCCAGATGCCAGACCTCCCTCAGCAGACGCTGTCCCAAAACCCCTGGGTGCAAAAAAAGGTCGTGTTCCATCCTCCTGATCTGAAGACCACAGGCCAATATTTCTGGCCAAGCAGATCTTTTCTTGGAGGTGAATATGAACTATTGCTAATCAGGAGGGCAAGTTTTTTTTCACTCCACTGCGCATTGCTCTAGGTTCAGGTTCTAGGTCACAGCTGCAGGAGTTGTCCTTGGGAGGCAATAGAAGTTAGTGGGAATATCAGTATGAGTATCAAGGGAGATACTGTCTTTCTGTTGCATAAAAATGTGTGATAAGATCACTCTGGCTGTTTACTGTCAGGATCATTTACAGCTTGTTGCCCTTACTGAAGAGGTTACAAGATGCCATTGCTCCTAGGAGAAAATTCATCTGGAAAAAAAAATGCAATCGTGTATTTTGCCACCAGAAATACTAAATTAGATTTTTGCTTCTTATTTTCCCAGTAGGGTTTCCTCAATATCCAGAGGAAAATATAAAGTCAGATACTGGGTTGGTCACGACGACGTGTATATATTTTAGTGAAGACAGTTTTCTAGGGATATACTGTAGTCTTGCAACCAAAGTGCAACAGATGCTCACTGAGGCATACACCAAAATTAAACAAAAGAGGTGAGCAGAACTGTAAAACTTGTTTCTAGTAAGCTTTATGGTGGTTTTCTCTAGCTATATGGCTTCCTCAATGATACAATTTTAACGTCTTTTTGGGTAAATGCCAGGGGAAAGTAGCAGGGAAAATTTTAAAGGCAGGTGAACATAACGTTACTGCCGAGGTTCTACATTTAAAAGTGCATGTTTTGGGAAAGGGTATGATAAAAAGATAGCAATGGGAACTTTTCAGAGCGGGGAGACCCCACTCTGTCCACCTTAATGCCACAGGGCCCAAAGAGCCCTCATCCCTATTGCAGATAGCGGCCCCTTATACCAGTAATGTGGATCATGGATAAATGGTTTCCTTCAGGACACTCCCTGGTATGCTGCACGGACATCACTGGAGCAGCAATATAGCAATTATGGCTACATAATTTGCCCTGGTTCCCATTCTGTAAACTGTAGAAGCTATGATAATTTTGGCCCCCAGGCCCGTCTGTGGGTCTGCTCAGCTGCAGAACAGAGAGGGTCCGAAGGGCACCACCTAAACCCCTCTCAGCACGTGGCATCTCATGTCAACCCGGCAGATCTGTCTCCCTCTGGCCAGTTTGCCTCAGGGTAAAGCTCTGCCATTCACTTCTGATCTGATTTTACTGTGGAGCAGCTTGGTAGATGGTTTGTTGCCCTATAACTTAAGGGGAAAGCCAGACAAGATGCAACTTTCCTCTACCTTGGAAACATGGACTAAGCACATTACAGGCTCCATTCTCTCCCTCTCCTAAATGCCTCTCTAGTCCTTTCTCTTTGCATTTCCACCAGCATACTTGTGCCTGATTTAACCATTTATTAAATATCATTAATTAGGTTAAGATAATATCTCCTACAGTGACTTTATCTTGAAAAATTGTCATGGCCCTTTGATGGAACAAAAACTTCTTTTTCCTGTTGCCATGACAAGCAACATGCCATTGCCACAGTCATTTACAAGAATCAGAGAAAAAGTACTGAAAGTAAACTTTTGGAAAACTGTCAGCCCCAAAGTACAGCTTAAATTCCTTCTCCCAGATGCTTGCCTGACCCATTCTTAAACAGAAAAAAACATCAATGATAGGGACCAAATAATCTTTGCATATGTATTCTGGTTATTTACCAGCTGTTAGTTTTTCCTCAATATGTATTCTTAATTTCTCATACTACAGTTGAAGCCTACAGTTTCCTGCTCTACCTGAAGTGGACTGCATGTGAACAATACTCCATTTTACAGCAACACCACATAAAAAAGTTATTCTGTCCCCTTTTCTCTTTCAACAGCACTTTTCCCTCTAGACTAAGTTACTCCCTTTTTTCAAGCTCTTCACAAAGCTCATTTCCCCAAGAGGAAAAGATGTTGGAAAGTGTCTGTTGTTGGACACCTGACAGTTGGGAAATAATCTATCTAAACACCTGTCTCGATATCAAGCATAATTGTTTTCAACAAAATTAGCCAATGACTGGAACTATCAGCAAGTCTCTTTCTTTTACTTGGGAATATACAGTTTACATTGGCAATGACATGGTTGAATTCGTTACTCTTTTGTTCATAAAGACAGATTCAGAATGCACTCAGCCACAAATTTCTTGTGTTTATCAGGAATTCATTCTCCAAAATTAAAGCAAAACAAAGACAGTTGTTAGACCTGCTCAGTCTGTTAGATTTGGCATCTTTGCATCCCAGTGACTAAACATAGCTACGTCGCTGCTTCAATCTGATTGCACGTTAGATAGCAGTAACTCTATAATACGAAAATGCAAGTTTTTAGAGCTCCACAGCATGAACACACCAATATTAGATCAGTCTCCAGCTTAGAAGTCATCCTGTGTTCTTTAGAAAATGTTAATTTCTATCTTGGCAGCCACAATGAATAATGTTTTCTGCAATCTCCAGTTGGCTAGAGATGCCATCCCATCCTGGAAAACACTGACCTGGCTTTGTCTTTTCTTGTTTAAGCTGTCTTTCAGCACAGTGATCTGGCACAGAGCCACAGACCTTGAGGTACTCCAACAAGAAGAGAATGCCCCATGCCTCTCCAGCGACGCAGGCTGCCAGGAGTGCATCAAACCTCCAACGCTCTGCCCTGGGGAGCTGAGCCACGTTCAGAGTTTCCATCAGCATCTTCAAAGTGGTTCGCAGCACAGACTGCATGCATGGCATTTTCAGGTGAAAGATAAAGAAAGCAAAATGTACCTCACCAAGAAGAAGCAGGATAACTGGGCATGCCTGTGCATTAGAGCATATATGTGCATTGTGCCTTCAACAGGCTGTAGTGACTCAGCTGACAAACTTCTCCCTTTCTGTGCAGGGAATGTTTAAAAATCTAAAAGCAAATGTATCACAACTTTCTATCTACACATATAACCTTAAGCCCCTTGAATTTCATTCTATCTGAAGGTAGAACAGCAAAAAATCTCTTCATCCTGATATATCAAAGTCACCTTTTTTGAGGCTGAAATAAAAGGAAGGTTTCTTCTGAAGAGTTCCCATAAGGCTGAAAATAAACTATTTCAGGACAAATAGTATCTGAAAATATTTAGATAACATGGTACAGCAACATTAAATAAACCACAAAAAAAATATTTACCTTTGGCTTTAAATCACATTAACCTGCAGTAGCTGATAAACACTGGGGTAGCTCTGATGCAGACAGCAGAGAGCACACAAAGTGAAATTCTTCTCCCAGGAAACTTCTACCACTGACTTCACTGGAGCCACTTCACCTGTCTCATTTATTTCCTGACTGTAGTGATTTTCCTGGCTTATGTCAGGGTAGCATCTTGTTCTTCTGTGGTATGTCCTGTACTTTATTGACTGGAGAACAACATGAGTACACCGGTTGTCCTATCAGCAGCTCTTCAGCTAACTAAAACAGATTTGTACTCTTCCTCCATTAGGTAAGTCAGTGACTTTTGGAGATAATCGCTTCCTTTGTAAACATTTCCATCGCCCTCCTAGCAAATATATTTCTAATTTCCCTGCTCCAGTTTGTTGCCATGCAGTCTCCAGCCATTACAGCAGCAGTGATGGTAATGGCACAGTCTCACCTTCACGTGGCAATTTCACTCCTCTCTGTTTAAGCATATTGGGTGGCTACTGAATGCTTTCTCTCAAGAAACTAATGTGCCATAATATTCTGCTGTACAAACTATATAAATGAATGCCTAAGTGTAAAGTTTTAAAGCAATATGCCTTTTAAGAAGGTGCAATCACTACACATCACTACCTTTTAAGTGATGTCTTAAACTTGGACTTATGAATTGCTCCCTCTGTTGCAGAACAAAGATGGGTAAACTAAGAGAAAACATCTATTTTCTTCCCAGGGGAAGTTCCCACGTTACTGGTGGAATCCTCCAGGAACACGTCCTTTTGAGAAAACAGCCTTCCTAGGGAGGTGACTTGGGTGAAGGATACACACTCCCAAGGGTTCTGCTAAGCTTGGGCATGTGTTAAAGGGAGTGCAATGCCTCCCAGAAAGGATTCTGGTTTAGAACAAAGCCCTGCTATTTATTATTATTATTATTAACCTAGATTTCTTTTCTTCTTTGCCACAAAAAAAAATCCCAACCTTTTCCTTGAATGAAACCATCCTGTGGCTTAAACACTACCTGAAGTTATCGTGATTATGACAAAGCCATCATCCCTATAGTTGGTAGTTGCACTTAAAAACACAGCTTGGTCTCTAACAGTCACCAAGAAACAAAAGTGGAAGACATTCAGGGCCCATAAAGTGATTTTCAGTCTGCTATAAGCACCACGCTTCCCAGGCACTACATGGAACTTGTGGACAGCAACATTTGCTTGACAAACAAAAGCAAAGCAGAAAGGAACAGATATTATGTCCAACATCACATTTGCTATAGGTCCATTGGGAACAGGAAGGGAAATGGTCCTCAGACTTCCTCTTCCCTAGCAAGTCTGGATCACAGTGCCATTAGCACACAGCGCAGGCTCACGTTGAGCTTCTTGTCTTGTCTCTACGTGAGCCTGCACTGTGTGCTTGCTGCCCAGAAAGCCATCTGTATCCTGGGCTGCATCAAAAGAAGTGGGGAAAGCAAGTGGAGGGAGGTGATTCTCCCCCTCTGCTCTGCTCTCCTGAGTGCTGCGTTCAGCTCTGGGGCACCCAGCACAGGAAGGACATTTACGTATTAGAACGAGCCAAGAGGAGGGGCACAAAGATAATCAAGAGGCTGGAGCACCTCTCCTACAAAGACAGGCTGAGGGAGTTGGGGTTGTTCAGCCTGGAGAAGAGAAGGCTCTTGGGGAGACCTTACAGTAGCCTTCCAGTGCCTACAGGAAAGCTGGGGAGGGAGCATGGTGATAGGACAAGGAGGAACAGCTTTAAACTGAGAGAGAAAAGATTTAGATTAGATATAAAGAAAATTTACTTTTTACTTGGAGGGCAATGAGGCCCTGGCACAGGCTACCCAGAGAAGCTGTGGATGCCCCATCCCTGGAGGAGTTCAAGGCCAGGCTGGATGGGGCTTTGTGCAACCTGGGCTGGTGGGAGGTGTCCCTGCCCATGGCAGGGGGTGCAACTGGGTGGGCTTTGGTCCCTTCCAACCCAAACCACAGAATGGTTTTGTGATTCTATGAAAGTTTGATAAAGCAACATCATGTTTTCACCCCTTGGGTTCCTTACTCCAATGCAAAGTCTCCAGCTTTATGTTCTCTGTAGAGGCCAATGTGGAAAGAAGCTTATAATGTTCTGTTAGAGGAGGTTACAGGAGGAAAAAAAATGGTAGTTTATTATTTAATAAAAAGTTGCTTTTGCAGCTTGTCTTTTTCATGGAGAGAAATAAAGTTCATGGATGGCAATCAATTATTACTGTCCATCAGCATGCAAAGCAGTTCATGACAGACAAGACTCCTGTCCCTAGGACAACCAGCATGCCCATAGGAATGGAAAAACATAATTGCAGAGCCAAGATTTGCACATGTAAACATCTACAGCATAACATTTTTAATGATACAATTTATTAAAGCATTTCCTCTAATAATAAGGTTTGGTGGAATGCTTATAAATTACACTGTACGATTAAAAATGTCCTTTTTCCTTTATGATCTTGAGAGATTAGTATGGAGCAAAAGAGAGCACAACAGATGATTATGTTCCTGCCTTCACAGGAACATGTTGTCTTGGAAATATCAGATCTCAGGTCTTCCACTTTCTTGTATCCTAAATGAAAGCAGTTTGCAATGAACCTTCTTTTTCCACATCACAGCTATTGGATTTTGCAAACCGATGGATGAAAGCTTGTTTGATAATTACCTTATTACTTGTCCTCTGGCCAAGCTCCTCTCAAGGTAAGTCTGCACTTCAGTGACTGCAGTAACATGAGGTTGCTAACTTTACAGTAATTAGCTCAGGACCTTAACACTGTAGCTGTGGCAGCATAAACCATGGGCCTAAAATCCAAGTCCAATTAGTTTATGCAGCGTTCCACACTATTGCATCAAACACATGGCAAGGTAACAGAAAGCTACTTTGAGTATATCCATACAACCTCCAGGCTTACTAGGATAGCTTAGGCGTATCCTGGACTAGATTTAAGAGTTTATGAGCACATAGTCCTTACAAAAGGCTGGAGCGCATTCAGTTCATAACTTAATTACATATCCAGGAAGGTCACACAGAACCCAGGCACCCATTTTAGACAGTTGCAAAGGGAAATGGGAAACCTCAGTTGTTAATTTTATGTGAAAAAGCCTGAGGAAAAAAAGACCTTTCTTGATCCAAAGCAGGAGAGTGGAACTACAAGATGTGAGCTGTTTATCTCCCCACGTCTCCTTTAACAGTTTTCATGTGCTGGCAAGGAGATATAAGCTCTTCTCCCCACTCCCTCAGACAACGTTATGCTGTCACAGCAGGAAGCAGATGGGAGCTCCAGTGAATATTTTAGGGGTCACTGCATGGAAACTGCAGCTCTTGAGCAAACCCTTTATCGCATAACAACATGTGGCATGCATGCCTGAGTCTGCTGTTAGAAAGGCTGAGATCAAACTGGAGAGTTAAGCTGCACTTTGATTGTTTCTGTAGATCCTTAAAATGACATGATTTAGCAGCTAACACCCAACTCAACCAAGGAAAGGCCAGGAGGAAAGGGTCTCCCACTCACTTGCTCTTGTGCTCTCTGGGTAAGCTCTTACAAAATCATGGTTTTAAATGAAAGGAATTCAGAAGGCTGCAGTACTCAGCAGAATCTTTTGAAAGAAATCAAAATTAAAAAAAAAAAAAAAACCACCACCCACAAAAAACAGCTCAGACAAACATTAATTGAAACATTCCCAAACAAGATCATGGCAAGGGGAACCAATTGGCTGAATCCCGAGTTCTTGCAGGCACTAGTAAATAGTCCAATTCAAAAGACCTTGGAAACAGATGCTTTAAACAGAGCCAAAGGACAATGCCAGCCATCAAGCAGGCTTCAACACAGCCATTATTTGGTTAGATCTCCATTCTTTTTATTGAAAAACAAAGAAATGTATCATGTTAAAACAATCAGATGAAGAACATCCTAAATTTTAGGAACAGGGATGGGCTAGACAATTCAATTTATATGAAACTGCCATTGATTTCAATGGACTGCAGTGTAAAGGTTGAGCCACCTACTTAGCAAAGTAAATTTATAACTGCATCTGAATAGAAAGACCCTAACCCCAGATCCTTTCTTCTCTGTGCTATTTCTGAGTCCTTGCATGAAGACAAGAGTTTACCTGCCACAAAGGGATGAAAAGAGACTTTAAGACCATATAATTTCAACTCCGTGCCATGGACGAGGACACCTCCCACCAGCCCAGATTGCCCAAAGCCCCATCCAGCCTGGCCTTGAGCACCTCCAGGGATGGGGCCATCCATAGCTTCTCTGGGCAGCCTGTGCCAGGGCCTCACCACCTTCTCACCACCCTCTGAGTGAAGAATTTTCTCCTAACACCTAATACCTAAATTTCCCCTCTTTTAGTTTGAAACCATTCCTCCTCATCCTGTCATTGCCTGGCCATGTAAAACAGTCAGAATAATCAGAGCAGGAAGTATTCCAGAGTAGAGCATAGTGCACTGTTCCAGCCCATGAAAGATATAACTCACCTTGGGGATGCTCTAAAATATGCCAAGAAATGATGCAATCTTCTTGGTGTCCCAGGAAGAAAATAGAAAGATGCCCCCCCCTCCCACCACTAAGGCTCCTACATAAGCCCTGTGATTTGGCTTCAAGCCGATATGGAAAATTCCAGAAATGCAGGTGTGTCCCACTGTATCCGACTCCGCTAAAACTGGGAAACTATCCACGTAACAGGTAGTGTCACTTAAGGTAGATAGGTGATTTGCAGTTGCAGGGAGCCCAGAGCTTTGCAGTGTACATATCCTCACACAATGCATCCTGTGGTGATGCTGTTCTGCTGCTTTCCTCAGTAGAGGCCAAAGTCTCTAGAGCTAAATTGATCCTTAAAATACAAATCAGAATTGCTCTCATAAAATAAAGAGCCTTTTGCCATAACGCAGCCAACTCAAATCAAATGACAGCATCTTAAAATATTTCTATGCTTTTAACATTTTTTTAATCATCACAGCCTAACATCTCTCTTCTACATGAGGAAAGGAGACTTGTGCCTTTGTCTGTGATGCCTTTGATGGTGGCATTCAAAGCCATGTTTCAAAGATCAATAGCAAGGATCATTAAGGAGTTCGTCGTCTGATTTTTTTTCTTGTGGAAAGGGAAATGTTCTTGAATGGGTATTTCTGCCACGGTTTAACAAAATAACCTTGCCAGTGTTGCCTTCTGTGTACCCCAAGCACAGATGGCAATTCTACCTTATGGCTGAGGATTGAACACCATCTTTCAGGAGCGATGACTCCATAAACATGATGCACCCCCAGTTTCTCTCCTCCCAGTGCAGTCACCGAGTGGTGTTCCAGGTTTTTTTAAAACTGAACTTTAAGGCGGCACAGATGTTGCCTTGTTTCCAGGTTTAGCCTGACTGGAAGCTCCTGCCCAGGGTGTAGCAGTGGTGCTTTCCAGTACAGAGGCAACCACAAAATTGCACCCTTTCCTTCTGTCCAAACACATGCAAGACATATAGACACAACGCCCTTGGGAAGAAAGGCAAACTCTACTGCAGAAGCCACTTGCCCAAAGGGAGGAAGGCCAGTAAGTCTTCCTTATTGTTTGTTAGTCTCTCCGTAGAGAGAACAGAAGAAGTCCTACTAAACAGAATTGGTCAGGAAGAGGATTTTACCCAAATTTCGCTAAAAAAAACTTGGGGTAGGTAGTGGTGCACTGAAACTGTTTACTCACCATTTGCTTCTTTAATTTTGCTGTGGGGAAAAGCCTGAGGAGCAATTGTGGAACAAAACATTAACACACTGGTATGTTGCTGCACGGTGTGACAAGTCCAGAAGGGCAGAGTTTTGTGGCAGCTGAACTCACCTGCAATCAGAAAAGGGGAGTAGCACCCACATTTGACGATGCAAATGGATGTCTTTGAAACAAAAGTGTCTGTATGCAATAATGACAGGTTTGGTAGCTCCACTTCACCTTTGCAAAGCTGAGCACAGACAAAGGACAGCAAAATACAACTTCCCAGACCCCTAAAACCTGTCTGCCTCTATTCTATCAGCACGGGACACCAGTAGGTCTCTCAAAATCAGGCGCTCTGCAGAGAGGCACACAATTACACAGTTAACCTGTGAAAATCACCCATGCATTTGATTTTAAAAGACCATCTATCCGGTTCTCAATGTCCTTTTTTCCTTTATTTTGCTGCACCTACTTTCTCTGGGGAGGAAGTGAACTTGTTGGGGCTGCTGTCCGAGGAACCAAGTACCTTGTGTTGAAGGGTTGTCATAAAGCTCCCCAAGAGCCTCACTGCTCATTTGAGATTCCTCTCAGTGTGCTCATGCAGCCAGTACACGAAGTACAGTGCCCGTCTCTGCCCGAGACAGAGCTGTATACGTGTCACGCAAAGGGCAGAAAGTGAAGCAGTGAAAGACCAAAGGAGCAGAGAACAAAGCAACAGAAGGCCGTAGAGCATTACATGATTTACATGAGGAAGCAAGAAGGGTGCAGCTCCTGCCCCCATTTCTCACCCCCACCATCAGCTCTAACACAGGGTGCCTGCTGCAGCAGCAGCGTAGCCCGATCCGAGCCATGCTCCTCAGGAAGACAGCCAGCACAACCCCAGGAAACGTGGCTCTGAGAAAACCCTACGGGGAGAAAAAGCAGTACACCAGATAAGGGCTGACTAGAAAAAGAGACTGAATTACCCAAACCACCACAAGTATTCTCTGTAAATAGCCAGGATTACTTGCAAGGAAATGCCTGACTTCTAACATAAATTTTTCTCCCTACCCCAGATTACCGTGGACTTTGACTAACTGCCTAGCTCAAAATGGGTTAGATCATTTCTCCTTTTACTGCAAGAACTCTCTTCGCTTCTTGAGCTGTATGTCCCCTGAGATCTACCTTTTCACAGATTCAGACTTCCCAGAAAATAACCCAACTCGCTTAATTTGCACACAATTTCTGCCACACCGATATGCCATCCTGCGCTCTTGCCTCGCTCCACAGCACAGCCTTGATGATACCGATCATTATCCAAAAGCAGAGGCAGCCTTGCATGGCATGGGAACTCTTCTGCAGACTGACCTGCACCACTCTACCTGCCAGCTGAATGGGAGAAACAGGTAAGTGCTGGAAAGATACGAGATAGCTGGCAAGACCAAAAGCAACAGTTTGAGAAAGATCTCGTTCATTTGCATGCACCTGACCTCACTGGCGTTCACAAACAATTAACATCAACTGCCATGGTCAACACTTAATTCGCACAGAAAGCTGCTGCTAGTTTCACTTCATTAATATTGACGTCTGAACTCAGGAGCTATGGTGGATTACGATTAATAATTATTTATAGCCAGCTATGTGCACAGAGCATGCCTGTCTAATGCTGGGGTCAGGCGATGAATCTTGCCGTAACAGCTCGCAAGCTGTCCACCTCTGCGGCTTTGCAGCCGACCACTTCACCTCATCTAGCTCAGGCACTGCCACCAGCTCTCACACTTGTTCTTTTACGGGTGCAATGTGTTTTCACATGTAAAACTTCAGCTTATCCCACACTTTGGGGTAGGAAGTTGCAACACAGAATGGTATTTCTATGAAGAAAGGTGAGAGTGGGGAGAAAAGCTAGAAGGCAGCAGCAAAGGTTAAGACTGTAACACGCGGGTCTGATACATTTTTATTAATCTCAACTTCTGGTTCAGAAACACACCTAGAAGTCCGGCTCAGACTCCAGAGGGAACAAAAATCCACTTTGCCTCTGTATTTACAGGTGCAGCCAGTGAAGTTCTGCGTCCTGCACAAGCACCGCCACTTTACCAGCAGACCCGGCTCTCAAGAGCCATCCAGCTCCCAGTGACTAATGCAGCAACGAGCCGGCAGCGAGGACGAGTGCAGGTTTTGTATCAAGTCAGATCACACAGCTTCCTGTTACCATTACTCAGATGAGGCCAGCCCCACGGTGTCCCACGCAGCACTCTATGGGTTAGAAGTGGAAAAAGTGAAGCAGCATCCCTCGTAGCCGTGCCACCAGCCATCCCTCTTAGGCCAGGACCGCAGGGCTGCCCCTGCCTGTACTGCCAGCAGCCCAACAAACCGGGACTGCTTCTGGTACAGCTGACTGGGTGATGATTCATAAATAACCAAGGCTCAGCAGCCGCTTACTTCATTTTAGCTTGGTTTCTAGCCCCCCAAACTGGGTAACCCAGAGGCACTGAAGACCATGAAAGCACGAGGAGAAAACTGGAGCCTCTGGCACCAGTGGAGTGGGTGTCTGGGAAAAGAAAACTCCAAGGAGACTTCGCAGCTCTACAGGTTATTACTTTTCTCTTGTCCTCCCTGTGCAACCTCCAAGATGCAGCAAGTCCTCAGTTTCCACTTAGTTTTTATAAACCATAGTTTAATTAGTAAATATTTTAATATGTTTCCTCATAGTAACTTTAGCCACAATTAAGACCACTTTCCCCTTACAGCATTTTTTTCCTCCAATAATAAATATATTTTCCTCTGAAAAAGTGTCTCCCTTTTCTAGGGAACAAGTCCAGAATACCTCAGTTATTTCAATTTCCAAGAGGCACTACAGAAATCAAGCAAATCTGTACCATTTCACCTGCTTTTGAAGCTGCAAAACAGAAAAACTGCTGTATTCAAAAGTGATTGACTTTTAATGAGATTACCCTTTTCCCCATCAGTTTGCAGTGCTACCATCACCACTTTGTGGTTGCATGGATTTAGCAACTGTTGTTTCTGCCATGAACGTTTCTAAAAGGCAACAGGTGCTTGGGACCTGCTGAAAAATTTAAAAAAAAAATTGCCATCTGAATGTTTCGTTCTCTTACACTATATATGAGAGCTCCTCGCTATTATAACCCCGGTAAGAAAATCTAAAGGAAGAAAACCAGAATTTTTAAAGAAACACTCACTGAATCTTGTTGAGGAACAATATCCTGATGACTGGTGTGTGTGCGGATATATCTATATATATATATATCCACACACACATATATATATAAACAAATCCTAATTTTCAATCAGAAGGAAAAAATAAATATTTGAGCAACCTTACAATACCTGGGTCCATGGCTGTATTCTCAGAATCTAGCAATAATACCTCAACATACTGTATTTTTTTCCTTGTCATATACTTTTTAAATATGAAAACAGCCTTTTCAACCTATCTAAAGATACAGAGATACACAGAGATGAAAACAACTAAGTTAAAATTATTTAGTCTAGAAAGTTTGCTAGACCTCAGTCATTAAAATTCATTAATTAACATATAAATTATTTAGAAGGAATTAGACATGCTTCTGGGTAGAGCTCTGAGAAAGAAGCCTCCTGATGTCCATAATGGCTGATACTGCTAGCAATTAGAAAATAAAATTGACCTACAGAATTGGCCAACACAAAATTTTAGCCTTCTAAAAATTATTTTCCTTCTGAATCTGGAAATTGAATTTCTCATGATATCTACACCCACTCCTCAAAGCTTTTCAGTCAAAATGTTCTGCTTTTATCAAATTTGGAAGCTGTATCCATATTTCTTCTAATTTTGTAATGCAATCCAAAATGCATTTGAGACAAAAGACAGATTTTGTCACAGCCTTGTTGACATTTGGCTTTCAACTTTTTTATGTGAGACTGCACTGTAAGTGACATATCCCCATGAAAAAATTGGGTTGCAGTGACAAAGCATTTTTCAACAGAAAAAAAAAAAAAAAAGTCTTCTCAGTGAATTTTTCCAAAGTCTCAATTCCTTTCATGATACTCATCTGGGATGACCAGGAAAACAATGTACTGCAACCTTGAAACAGTGGAAGCAAATCCTGTTTTCTTGCCTACATAGCTTCTGCTTATTTGCAGGGGAAGAGCCGCACTGTGTTTCTGCAAGAAGCCATATTTAACCCTTCCCCCACCACATCACAAGCAATGAAATCTAGTTTCTCACCACCCTTTGTCTTGTGGGTTGGATTTTCTCCTGTCTAATGAGGTGAAAACGCTGACTGAAGAGTTTCCTGCTATTTCCCTGTCTGTATCATCTAAACTCTCTGGTGTCCTATAGAAAATGGGAAACCTCACAGCCTCTCTCTTGGTAGAAACAGTAATTGAGGCTCTTTCCTGTATTTAGTCTTCTATTTCCCAAGGATGTTTAGGAAATTTGAATCTTCAGTACCCCTAGCACTCTGTCACAGCTGGCTGAAAATGCTGTGACATTATTAGGCAGGCATGCAGACACCCACAGTGTGGTCACATAAGCATCATCTCCTAAGAGCATAGGATACAGAGAAAACTACAATAGCTGCCTGTATATGTGATTGTTGGAAAGATCCTCACACGCTTTTGCAGCCACATTCAGGCAAGAAACTATGTTATGAGATAATTAGCAATCTGATGAGCGACTCACATATGAAAAGTGTTACATAAATCCCAACATCATTATAGCTAAGAATGGGGTAATAATTGCAGCTAAGATTGCCTGCATGCTTTACTTCCTAAGTCCAGGGGATTTGTTTTGTTTTTTTTTTTTTTTTTCCCCCAGACATTCAAAACCTTACTTACTAGTCCAACCCTAGTCTCTTTGCCCAAAGTCAGCTGCAGTGAGACCACTGATGTAACGTCAGGACTATTTCCCTCACTGCCTGCCTGAAGCTAGTCTTCTGGAAGACTCTGTTAGAAGAGTTTTGCTGCTGTTAGGAGGAGTTTGTTGTGGTGGGTGCCGCAGAGAGCTGTACGTTTGGATTTAAGAGCAGCTTTCACTTTCAATGATATTAAGAAAAAATGAGAGCAGGGGAAACACAGCAATCACAAGGTGTTATCTGCACCCTACCTTTCCAAGACTGCCTTCCAGCCTTTTCTTCAGAGACCAGTGTGTTCCTCAGTATATGAAAGTTGGTTTGTATTACAACCATAACTGGAAACTAAATAACCTTAAAATACAGGTCAGGATTATATCCAATATGTAAATCAACATCTTTATGAGGTGCACTGGTGAGGAATAGGCAAATCACAACTATTCCAAAGCACCTTTTAGTTTTGTCTATGTTCCCTTGGGATGAAGAGGAAGCAGGGCTAAAGATCTCACCGACCACCTCACAAAACACCTCAGCCGATACGTATGTGTTATATAAAAACAGCACGAAGTTGCTGCATACACCCTTTAACCTCACAGGGGCTACCCACTTCTAATCTCGGTCTTATGCAAATTAGGAATCAATCTAACTGTGCAGACATAAGCAGCCTCAGTGTGGTGTACAGCTGGTGGAAATTACTTCCTCACCAAGCCAAGAATTGTTACCTGTTAATACCGTTCACACAAATGAAGTGAAACACAGTAACTTGCTAAGAAACAAAGTGCTCATGAACCATCCTCCAAGCGTTTCATCAAGCATCTGAGCCGTTTGCCTTGCCACACACAAACACCCAGGCTGCAGATACATCAAACCTCTGCCATGTGTGTGAGGTTGGTCAGTAGATGACCATGTGGAGGCTTTTGTCTGCAGCAAGCCAAGGGTCGCTTGGCTTCTGCCCAGGGAGGGTCAGAGCGCCCCAAATGTCCTTCCTTCAGTGATGGTTGCAGAGAATCGGCGTGTGGAAACAGATGGTTTCTGTGGAGCAGATGATGCATGACAGGGGCTTACCCTGTGCTTACCAGATGTCTCACCTCACTTAGCTACAGCCAATGCCAACTGCTGGTATGAAAAGTGTTCCTGCTGCAGTGGGAAAAGTTAGGGATGCCTTGCTGTTCACCTACATTACACAAAGCTTTACACAGAAACAGTGAGCCTTGGAGGCAGAGTCACGCAAGCCGCTGAGAGTTAGCTTACCCCCTGGTCTCACAGTTTAGAGCCAGTTCTTGAATCAGACTTGCTCCTTACAAACAACTTGGAGCCTGTGCTTCTGAGACAGCGCCTGCATTCTTCATTCTGTCCCTTCTGCAGGAACTCTGCCTTAATGCACATATAAATTACACTGAACTGTCACCCAGGCCATCCCTGGGTGGCTGAGGTTCACCTGCACGGTCATGCTGCAGCACTGAGGCAAGGCAGCTGACGGGTTGGTCACCAGCACGGACAGAATCCCACCTACAAAGCTCAGTGCAACTTTCGAGACCAATGAACTATAGTACAGTTACATTTGTAAATAAACTAAATAGCACACAATGAGTTGCTGAAGGGGGCGTTTTCTTACTTAAATTTAAAACCAGTTTTAAAGACCTCAAGGAAACCATGTGTTTGACTAACTCGTTATTACAACCTAAACAGCAGTAGTTGGAGAAAGACCACAAACTGTTTTTCAACCTTTGTGAAAAGATGAAACATGCACATAGCTGGTAATCCACGCATTCACCTACTGTAATTATGGTAATAAATACACACACACTTAGAGCTTACTCTGCCCTGATTCTGCAAACATCTGACCAGGAGCAGAATGTGTCAGCTGCCTTCCACTAAGCAAAACACGGTAATTGTTTAAGTACTGACACGAATGCAAGGATCCTTGTGTGCTCTGCAACTTGTAAAATACCAACAGGAAGAACTGTTCAAGTCAACTACTTGCAAGAGAGAAAGAAAATATAGAAAATATTTCAGTAGGAAGATGCAGGGCGCGATGTGTGCAGGTACTGTGGGTATTTCAGACTGGCACCAGTCTATATTCTTCCAAAGGCCAAAAGGGACGAGTTACATAACCCCATGACTATAAAAAGCCATACTTCCTATATCAGAGAAAATGCAAAGGGGGAAGTTATTTTCAGAAAACGTGATGACTTTCCAAGGTTATAATTATTATTATCATTATTCTGCTGCTCACTTTTAATTATTTTGAGTAAACATACAGATTTTATCTTCTTCATATTAGAATGGAACCTTTTAATCCATGTCATATTATGAACTAATGTGTCAACCTGAAGCTTAGCGTCCAACCCCAAGGGCAGATAAATTGGTACTGACACAGCTTAGTTTAAGTGTCGTAAGTGTTTTACATGATTTGATACAGAGAAGATAACAAAAACACTAGGGCCAAACACCAAAAGGACACTGGGGAAGAACTGTGTGACCTTTTGGATGTCTGGCTTTTCAGACAATTGTTTCGGTGGTTTTCTTTTTTTTTTTTCTTGTCTGCTTTTGTCTGAAATTCTAATTAAGACAAGCTTCCCAAATGCTACCGCTTGGAGCTCACAGGATAGCCTCCTGAGTGCTACTTCACAGCAATAGCTTTATGATTAGTGTGAAAGCAGGCTTAAACAATATTCCGCAGCTAAATGCAGCTACTCCAGGCTCCTTGGAGACACAATGGCAAACAGTTACTTTATATTCTATCACTCGTTACCAATGCTCTTCTCAGTGCTGACAGGAAGTATCGCTGAACAATTCTGGGCAAGTAAGTTTTACTTCTCCATTTTAATGTTTTATTATTATGTGCTTCAACTATCTGCCTTAGCTCAGCCTCTGAGTCTTGCCATCCACCTCCTCCATGAGCAGATTTCTACTGACTCCTTCCACAGTTCACTTGTTGTTAAAAGGTTGAAAAGTTCACACGACTTTACCTCCACAACTAGAAAATACACCTGGAAACAGTATAGTTAGAAGAGCTAAAGAAAGTGAAACAGTGAAGTTTTGGATTAAATATTCAAATAAATTTTCTTGTATCATTTCTCCCTGGGTGTGTTTAACTCTTTAACTTCCTTTATTTTTAACTAAACCAAGAACGTTCTTTCTGAGCAGTGTCTTGACTGAAAATGTCCCAGCCACCTGGGAAGCACAGCCATCTACAGCAGGCACCAAGCGAGTAAAACTCCTCAGGTTGCCCTCTGCTAACCAAGAACTCGGTCGAGATATTCTCTTATTTAGGCCAAATGCTTGAAGTCATGTTTGTAGAGATGACCAATATACCTCCAGAGATCATATCACCAATGCAGTAAGCATGAAATTTTCCTCTAAAAACAAGAATGAAGCTCTCAGTCAGTTTGGCGGTATAGATAAACACAAAACCAGAGCATTTGAAGCTAATCTCACAGGTATCACCGCAGAAACTTGGGCTTTCACAAGCCTGCAGAGGAAATTAAAATGCCAAAGAGGATATGAGACCACTCAGAATAAAAGCCACCACAGCAACTCTCAGTACATTTATTTCTTGCTGATTATCATGATGGGAATGATCTAATTGCCATTTTGCTGCATTTTTTTGAAGGCCAGATTCCACAGGATGCTAAGCAACCTTGCCTTTTACATATGCCTAACACTTCCTTCTAGCTGAGCTTCACTGAAATCAACTGGGCTTGAGCACATATTTAAGTGCAGGACAAAAATGCTTAACACTTTTGCATCTCCCTTTATTTTAAAGATGCAGATTTGTACTTGTCTGCTCTTTATGGCTCATCTGTCCCAGCTTGGCTTTGACCAACAAGCAATAAAGAGAGAAAACCTAACATGCCATTAACTTAATGTAAATACTTGGCAAAACTACAGCTTCATAATTGCATACATCATTTGGAATAGTGTAAGCAAAAACAGTGGGTGACTGGAAACAGAATCTCTAGAAGTCCAGGACCAGTGACAGGTACCACAAGTAATGACGTATATTTTAAAAATTCCCTTGATATATATTCAGATATTTCTGTTTGTGCTGGCTTGCTAAAAAGCAATGAGATGTATACAACATTCATGTAAGTACTACAATGACTGCACTAGCTCAAATTAATGGTACTATCATATGCCTATACATAAACCAAACCCAGTAATTTGCACATTTCCCTAAGCCAAGTTTTTATACAGATGCACCTCTGAACTATGGACATCTCTGAGGTTTTAATTTAAATGACACAACCTCAAAACCTGAGGAATAAGAGTGGAATTCTTAGTGGGTTACAAAGCAACAACAAATACCCTTCTCACAACATGATTCCCCATAGCAACAGCATTATTTGGAACCATGAGGCAAGAACTGCCTTGACGGCCTCGTGATATAGCTAAGGACTTACCCCCAAAACACAGTTTACTCAAGAGAGGAAAACAAAACAAAACAAAACAAAAAGGCATCAGGTAAACAAAAAATCCTGGATATTTAGAAAGGTCACACCACCCTCTGGAAAAGCCTTGATATCTGTTTAGTTTTGCATTTTGTAGAGTGCTGTTTCCCTTTTGCTCAACTCCTGTAGGTGGTAGTGTTGGTATAACACGTTACAAGTAATTAAGGCGGCCCCCTGGGACACTGCCCATCCCTCCAGAAGACTTCGTTCTTTAAGACGTGTTGGCTGAATGCCAGATAACACTTCCTCCAAGGATGGTACTCCTTATTCTTAGGACCCATAAACAAATCATTAAATTAAATTAACGCCCGTGTTTATGCAAGAAACAGTAACACCTATGGCGTCAGAACACGTGAGTAGGGGAATACAAGCAGACCCTATAACCAATGCAGCCCTTATTGATCCTGTTATTCTTGAATTTTAGCCCTTTTTATTTGCTAAACAAGGTTAACAAATAATGTTGCTTCTTTTATTGCCCATGTCCTCTACCTTTTAGTAATAATAATTTAAAAAAATCCACAAAAAAGCAGTGTCATCTACAATTGCTATAGCTTCCCACCAAAAATAAAAAATAAAGAGAAACATTTAAGAAAAATGCATGTGTGTGTTTGTCTGCTTGTTTTGTGGTGGATAAGCAGAACAACAACAACAAAGTTTTAAACAAAAGCAAACCGTTGTTTTTGAAGGAAAAGGTAATTGTCAAACCAACAGCTCTGTTCTTTGCTCAAGTGACTCCAATTACCAGATGCAGAATCAAACACACAGAAAATGCCTTCCTGCAGAAATGCAAAATCTCCCTATCTACTTAAACACACCATAAAAGTGCTTAGAAATAATTGCAAATATGGCAAATATAGCTAAGCTCCAAGTCCAGGTCATGAAAGGAATAAGAAATGTTCTTCCAGACAGTAGGCAACTACTGGTGATGCAAATGGTTGCAGTACAGATGGAGAAGGGCTTTAAGGATTCCTCGTCTCCTTGCATAAGGAGCCGCAACAACAAAACCTTTCTGATAATAAAGCAACTTTCAAAAGCCCTCACGAAATTTCGACAGTCACAATGCAACCCATTCACCCTGTTTTTATGTGGACAATAAAAGACTGAAAAAAACAACAAACATAACGTGATGGAAAACGTGTTCAAATCATGCGAAGCTGCTGTGAATAAGTGCTGCAGTTCGCCAGCGCTTATTTTAACTACAAAAGAGTACTGTGCCATTTGGCTGTACTGCAGGGACACTATCACACATGCACCCCTCAGTTACTGTTGCTTTTAGGAAGTATTAAAGATGGAAAGCCAGATACAGCCACGAGGGAAGATTTTGTGTAATGGATAAGAAAGCCAGTTTTAAAAAGGAGAAAATAATTGAATAGGATAATGCTTAGAGGCCACACTTTTTTTCCTCCTCTGTTTTAGGCCTGTGGCAGAGAAGGTACCTACTCTGTAGCAGGCTTGGTCAGACTGCCATGATTAGAGGCACTCATGGTGTGAAGAAATGAAAACAAGCCTCGGGAAGTATTTGGAAAGGACTCAGCTATAGGAGAGCACGCACCAGCACGTCTGGCCGAGAGGCAGCTTCACTGTGTGGATCTGAACTCAGACTGGCACGGTGCTGCCGGCTGCTCTTGTCATGCCTGATGCGTCCCCAACACAGCAGCACTGAAACAAATGCCATTTTGTGCCCACTCTAGATTTGACTGGAATCCAGCAAGGGCAATGGGTGACTACACCCCTCTCTTTCTCCACCTGAATGATATCCATGGTCTCCGCTGCTTGCCCTCCTTAGCAGTGCAAGTAGTAGTGGCTGCTGGATTTTGGCAATGGCTTTTTCCAGCTAAAGCAGGGCTTGAATTTAGCAGGCAGCTCCATTTTAATTGGCTTTTTTTTCCCACTCTTTTGGTCAAATTCATCTGAACTGTTAAATGTCAAACACTGGTAACGATGAGGCAGTTCCACTGAGTGGCAAAATGAATCAAACGCCTTAGTTACACAAGAGTAGGCTGGCAAGACCCCCTTAAAAAAACCCACACAGTGAATTTAAAGCTGCTCTTTTCCCCTACAAATCAAATCAGCTGTTTGACAGCCAAATGTCTGTGGCAGAGTAGCCCAAGAAGAAAGAATTGCCCTTAGATACATTTCCATGAGATACGGAGATTTACAGGACAAAAATGAAGACAACTCTGAAGAAACAAAGAAGTAGATCATTAATTTAGGCATTGTTAAGCAACTACCAGCTATCCAAATGCCTGCTTCATGAAAAAAATAAAAAAATAAAAAAATAAATTTGCAACATCTTTCCCTTGTAGTTCACCTCTGGTTATAAAAGAAATCTAGTCCTTGTGCCTTACCTGACAGCACAGAGCACAAAGAATGCAGAACTGAAAGGAAGTGAGTTTAAATGTCAGAATTAGGTGCGTATCCCTCTCACATCCCTGCCCAATGTTCAATATTGAGCATGCTTTGCAACTTTTGCATGCATTTTTGGAGCACGTCTAGCACTCCCACTGCTTAGAAGTACCACCTTTTTAAATTCAAAATTAAGATCATGGCATGCAAAATCTTACTTTCTTTAATCAATAGATCAGCCCTGATTGGTGATTATTGTAAAAGATTATTCAAAATAATCTTTTTCACCAGAGGGTTTTCACAGTGCGTGTAAAACAACTCAGTCTAACGCTCAGAGAAATGACACAGACATCACAAGTGGTACTTGTTAGCTGAGCCATCTGCAGCATGGGGTCTTAACCACCCTTTTGCATTACTGGCAGAGCTCCTCCACCAGAAAGAGAGGAGCAGAGGAAAATGTTATTGTGTACTTAGAAGGTTATCAATAAAGTAAGTTTCTTGACCTCTAAGTTCACATCTACAAAATGGAGTCCCTCAAGGTGAATTTCTATTAAGGCAATACTACAGAGTCTCTACTGGAGAAGCAAAACTTAGACTCCATTTCTTGAGACACATTGTAATGATCTTTACACCCTAGATTGAAGTACCATCTAGGAAAGATTACAAAACTTGTGGCTGTCACTATTAGTACTGAACTGCTAGATTACCAAGACTTTCTGGGGAGCTGTAGCCTACCCATCACAAGTAAAGCATTCAGCAATTTCTCTTTCATAATCTTAGACTTCTAAAGAAACAAATTAAATGGTATTTCAAACCTTAGCCCATTAAATCACTTATGAAATCTGAGCTAAAGAAAATCTTGTTTCTGTCACCAAAGCTGTTAGGTATTTGCCATTGTCCTTCTGTCTCATAAAGTTTGCTCTGCCTGTATACGCGTACAGCATACAACTGTGAAATTCTAAGAATAGCAGAACAACAGGAAAATAATATCCACAGATATACTCATGCGTTCCCACTTGTAATTTGTTCTGGCCTCCTTTATTCCCCTCTGGCTATTTTTCCAGGAACATGAAGATGAGTGGTTACTACTCATGGAAACATTGAGCTTCTGTTATTTGCAGAAATACTCACAATGTGGAAAGAAGTTGTGCCTAGGGAAGTCAATATGCTAATCATTTCAAAAAATACTAAATGTACATCTAGGTAAGGAGGAGACTTAGCCTACTGATTGTTAGGTGACTAAATTACAGAACGGATGACCACAAGACTTATTGAACTAACAAACCATCCTTATCGATTCAGAAGTACAATAAGCAAATTGCTTCTTACAAGTCAAGTGGATACCTATTAGCAGGATCACTTACTGAGAAATAAATGGGGGGGGGGGGGGGCCGCGTGAGGAAGACAGCATAAACAGAGCTGCCTAGGTGGAAAATGTTTCCAGTGGGAAATTTTCATAACCAGTTGATCAGTTGCTAAAACAAATGGTGCACACTTCATACATATTCATTTAGCCACAGACATGCTGCATGACAAACCTAATCAAGTCCAGGAAACAGAGTATGGGTTAGCTGAAAGAATTAAAAGAACTGGTAAAGGAAAACAAACTACTTTATCTCTGGTCTGCTGGTTTGAATCCAATCCATATTAGTAGACATAAAGTTGTTACCCTCTGATGTCTGACTGTAAAGTGGCCCATGTGAAATGAGCTGGCAGACTTGGTTCTGCCTTACCAAACAGGAGACTCAGCAACCTCTTCCTCTTCTTTTTCACACGTGCACGCACCATTTTCAGAAATTGAGATTGTATTAGTACACATAGCAAAGACAGACCAAAGCTTGACTGCCTGTACACAACCAACTCCTGAGCTCTTAGTTATTGTGACTGGTGACTGCTGAAAATAGAAGCACAGCAAAATATAAGCATCCACAACCATCATGTGTTTTCTTCAAGGATGCGATGTTTCTTACTACAGAATTTCCCTTACTGGTCATTTTCCTGTTGCTACATAATTACTGTCATTCTTTAAACACTAATGTCTGCCCAGTTTGTGATTAAGAATCCAAAATAATAATCTCTTGATTTCAGAAACCTTGTGTCTAAAAAATTGAATTATAAAAGGATGTCACACTCTCCAACATACAAAAGTGAAAAAAAGTTGTAACATTTTATACTGGAGAGATTTATAAATTGCCCAACAAAAAGAATGTTATAAATTTTTCAGTAAAAAGTTGAAATGAGCATTTTTTTCCCTCAAGCAAGCAAGGTGTTAACTGGCTTCAGTTTTCATAAGTTTTTGTGAACATATTTGTGGGGCTTGGTGCCAGTTTTCAAATAGCTACAAATTACTGTAATTTAGCAATGTTTTGAAAAGACAGAGGACACGTACAAATTTTAGCTTATTGGCTGCAATAAGCATTCAGGATTATTTTATTGAAATGGCACCTATAATCTAAAACCTGCAGGTTCGATGTTAAGCACACCTACCAGGTAGAGCTTGAATTTGCCTTCACTCACTGTGAGCCAGGAAAGCTCAACGTGAACTCCAGCTATGACCCACTTTCAATGACCTTCGAGCACTAAAAAGCAGGGCACACTTAGTGCTATACGCTCTCATCATTTCATCCTTGACTAATACTTTGTCAGAGGCGGTAAACTGCTGTTTCAATACAATTCAGTATTTTGTGACACTTTTGAGTAAGTTTCAAGATCTGCTTTCAAGAGGAAAAGATGTAGCTAGGATTAGCAACAACCACTTTCAAAACCAAGTTTCCCAGTTTTCTGATAAAACAAAACAATGGGAATAATAAATTGCACTTACCCCATCCGTTTACAAATACAGGCCTTCTTGACATGCCAGGAGGATGAACAGAAAAAAACTCTCACTCTTCCTGAACCGAACACAAAGCTATTGTTCTTTGCTTCACCTTCCGTCAGCATTCTTGTTTCTGTGGAGGAATAAAATTCAAACAAATCAATGGTCTACCTAAAGAAAGGGTGAGAAATTGAAAAAGAGCAGCCATAAAATGTCCTACTAATTTGGAAGTCAATTCAGCCCTGAAACAGATGGATTAGGCCCCACCTTAGGTGCTTGAAAATGAGAATCACTTGGCTTAAAATACACGTCTCCTATAGCATAGGCACGAGTACTTCAGGATTGGTTCATGCTTTGATTGTTTGTTTGCTTGTTCTGGTAAATCACTAGAATCCATTTTGAGGTTTACCCTGCTCCTTCAGAGGCATGAGCCCCGTGAGGCTCAGAGCTGCCTGTCAGGTGCAGGCCGCATCACTATCTAGCTCCCACCCCATCTGCTTTTTTTTTCTTTTTTTTTTTTTTTTAATTTCTCCTGGAGAGGGAACTCAGACACAGGCTGCAAACTAAAGAGCTGATCATGAAGAGATTTAGTCTACAACAGCAATATCTGACCAGCTCATGGAACCCAAGCCAGTACAGGCCCTTCTGTAGAGCCCTTGTGATCAATTTTTAAAGTGCCACGTGACTGATGGTGGCTGAAGCTAACATGCCAACAGAATTTATATTAATTAAAGAAAGTCTTACACGTTCTCTCATGTACTAGTATTTTCTAAACTACCTCAGCTATGTCAGTGGCACTTTTATGTTGCAGTGGCTGGCCTTGTTTTTTGAGAGTTATTAGTGTTAAGGTAACAGCTGAACTGTAGGTTTGTAGGCCTCCCTCCACCCACGGCTGCCTCACCACATAGGTGTGGAGGACTCAGAGGTGCAGCAGCAGGAAGGAACTGCTGATACCAGTAAGTGACGGCTACTAGAGAATTAAAACATTACACACCGATTACACAGGATGGTCACTCGCTGCTCCCTTATTCTGTCAGCACCCTGCTGCCCACAGATGGCTGTGAGTGCAACATAGAGCACCAAGAAATAAAGATGTCAAGTTGGGTGCTCCAGCACTCAGTGTCACAGGAAACATTCAGTCTAATTGCATAGATTCAAGTGCTTTGAAATGAACCAACACAGGTTATGAGACTAAAAAGAATCCAAATTCCAGTCCTTTTTAGTATCCCCCACTTTATCTCCTTTAATATACTTAGCTGCATGAGCCTGTGGCCTTGTAGAAAGTAGCTGAAGCAGGGTGCAGCCTCACCAGCTGAATGAGAGAATGTGTATGGAAACAGGAGTTGAGCTGCAGAGGTGTAAAATTTGGGGCTGGAGCTGGAACATGTTAGTCTGAAGATGGCAGGCTCAGTGGGGAAGGTTGAAAAGCCTGATTGTCACCTTGCCATCTCGATGAACGAGGAGACATTTTTCTATTAACTGAGGTGTGGGAGCTCATTTCTCAGTGTTTGAAACATGTGGAAAAACATTGACATACCCTGGGTTTAGTATTGAGCTAAAAATGATTTTATCTGGTCTCCCAAAAATCAGTGAATGCAACTGGAGCATCCAAAGGCTGATGCCAGTATAGCTGTGCTGGAATAGCTGAGGAACTTCCTGAATATTTTTGTCTAAAATAAACAAAAGAGGTTTTCCAGGAAGTTCTGAGTAATCATTCGTCCCTATGTGTAGCTGAGCAGCTACAAAGGGAAGAAACCATCCTGGGATGGAGAGACAAAGATTTACATAAACAAGAAACCCTAACAGCCTGTTTGAGGAAATTAAGAAAGAACAGACTGAAACACCCCCAGGAATTTCAGTAAAGAGTAACTAATTTAGGGAGACTCATAAGAGAGCTCCAAAGAAACAAATGAAATTCAGGAGTTAGTAAAGACAGTCTACTGACTCCCCACGGAGTATTTCCTTTGGTGCGTAACACCAGATGGGCTTTCCCTCCCATCCAGCCTTTAAAGTTCTCCGTGTCCTTGTGTGGGCCTCTTAACGCTTTCTTGAACTAAATGATCTTGTGTCTTTAGAGATGATAGTGGTATCTCTGCTCCTGACAAGAGACCACAGATGATAACATCATCGTGACACAGAGGAATTGAGACCCCCAACCTACATGACTTGAACAGAGACCACATCCCCACCCACAGACATCAAATCAACTCCCGATAGCAGTACTACCCCGTGAGCAGGTTTTCTACCCAAACCAAATTAGATGGAGATAACAATGCTATAAACTTTCCACTTGGGCAATTCTGCTTTTCGTGTCTTGAATTCTCCTGCACTAGGAGGCTATAAAGGGACTGGAGAGATAATGGGAAAAAAAAAAAAAAAAAAAAAAGGCAAAGGAAGGAGCAGATCCAGAGGAAAAAAAAAAAAAAAGAGTTGTTTATGCCTAGGAATGGATACTGTGGGAATCTTAACACCGAATATCTCTCTAATGTAATTACCAGTATGAGGTGTACTTCTGTATTTATTCTATGCACAAGCTTGCTTATAAAGACACACACACATGAGTGTTTATTCATATGTTACAGCTGCCTCCTCAGCTCTTCATATTGACCTCTATATTGTGTAAATAGCTCAACACACTAGAGGAAAGAGAATTAACTCCAGGAAATTCAAAGGACACAGACACACACCCTACCTCAGCCTCAATTGCAGGTCCCTGCAGTTGCTCCATCATCCCATACATCAGAATGACAACACTGCCTCCCTACACTTGGTATATATTAACCCTACATCAGTTGTAAGGCTACAAATAGCACAGCATAGTCCGCCCTGATGCACTGATGTTCTTCCTTAGCTATCAATATTTCCATGCACACACCATGGTAGAAACCTGAATTGGTGTCAAACACAGACTAGAGCTCGCTAGGTTGTTCCACAGCCATTTTGTCATGCTCTAAGCTAATCTGGCATTGGGTGAAAAAAGAAAAGAAAAGAAAAGAAAAGAAAAGAAAAGAAAAGAAAAGAA
>CM021731.1:91292915-91339119 GCA_011075105.1 Heteronetta atricapilla | reverse complement strand
AAGAAAAGAAAAGAAAAGAAAAGAAAAGAAAAGAAAAGAAAAGAAAAAAGAAAAAAGAAAAGAAGAGAAGAAAGAAAAGAAAAGAAAAGAAAACCTGAGCACACACCTTGTCTCTGAGATAACCTTCTTTAACCCCTCATAATAGCACACAAGTAGTTCAGCAGTTTCTCACATCCACCTCAGTCATCTGAAGGACCAGAGCAAGAGACAAAAGAAAATGGAGATTACGAAGAAAAAAATTAAATAGTAATGTTCTGGCCTTGTTAGAAATAAGTATTTGTGTTTGTGCAGATGTCTAAAAATACTAAGTTTTGTTTTGTTTTTGTTTTTTTAAGTAGTAAATCACACCACTCCCATTGATACAATTTACTTAATTTTTCCTCATTTATACAATTTACTTAAGTAAGTTAAACTGATACTGAAGCATTATACATAGCTACCCCTTTTCAAGGGGGCCAGCAAACATGATTTTTGGGTGGAGCTTGTTTATTTTTAGACTTTTAAAGCTACAATTGCAAACAGATGTATGGATGGGTACCCTGCCCCCCTCCTTTCCTGCAGAAGAAAAAATAAACAACCAGCCAAGGTTGATGATTTCTTTTGAGCAAACACCAAAACACTTGAGACAATAGAAGTTTTATTTCAGAATCCTAATCAGGGCCAAGCGAGCAATCTGCAAAACACGCAGTCTCGATGTGTTCGGGAGGAGGAAGGGACAGCTGTGTGTCAGCATCAATCTCCTCTTTGAAAACACAAACCTAATTCTGTGCCCTTTGATCTGATGCGGCGATAAACAGCAGAATGACTCAAGACACCACTTTTTTCCACTACAGCTTTAATAAAATAAAACAAAGTAGCTTATGAATATTAACACCTTAACAAACATTTGCTAAATATAATGCTGGTCTTTCTGTCCCTTCCATTTCCGCAGTCATAGTTACGTTTACATTCGTACAAACACCCCCGTTTTGTACAAGTCAGATTCCAGTCACAGGAGCTATCACACGGAAAATAAAGTTCAGATTGTAAGGGAAAGATTGATTTTGATCTTACAAATGCCTGTATAAAGTAAGAGAGTAGTCAAACCCAGGGACATTGCTGTATCGCTGAGGCAGAGTCTGACTGGTCATCTTTGTCTTTGTTCGTGTCCTCTGGCCATTGATTTGACAAACTGTCAGGCAGCTGGGTACTTATGACCGTGCTTAAAATTACAAATAAATGAACAGGATTTATTTTGCCTTAATTTTATAAGAATATAAAAAGGTGTATCATGTTTTTATTTGCAGTACATTTCTATATAATACATTCACTGCTGATACTGTGACTTGGAGAAATTCCATTGAACCCAGCTGAAAAACAAAGGGTAAGATAATTACCTTCCTCATCCCCAGCTCTGGAGTTGGGACATCAACCCCTATGAAATGGTGATCAGAACAGATTACGATCCACTGACAGTACTTAGTTCCATAAAGCGTGCAGGGTGCGTGAGCTCAGGACACTGGCCCAGTGTCAGAGGGACTTGAAGCTACACTCAGTGTCGGGGCAAATCAAGGCAATATTGTTCACCCTGCAGCTCTCTAAATGCCCAACTTCCAGTGCATTTCTGCTTCCTGATGAGGATGGGCCAGTGGAATTTTCCTGGTCTAAGCATAGTTATAACTTACGCACCTGCCTTGAAAAAAGCAGTCACATGATTCTTCTTGGGAATGGAGAATAGGGCACTCCCTGAAGAACTAATTCATCAAAGCTTTTGACAGTGTAAATAACACCTTGAATTTTATCTAGAAAAATCCATCATTCAAGGATAACAAAGCATTCCTATATACTAATTACACCTGACAGTGGCTGTGTAAACTGTAAGGCATTAATATAAGCATTGTACAGGAAGAAAGCCAGACCCAGAGAAGACAAAGGCATCATTCTCAAAAACAGGAAGCCTTGGTGATGAGGGGTATTCTAACTGCAGGCCTCTCCAAAAGTGACCCACCAGGTGCTTTGGTACCTTTACTCCAATAGCAGATTTTAAAATTTTACAGCACTAAGAAAAAGACCAAGATTTTTCAGATGTTGAAACCTTCAAAATAAATTGATGCTCGCTGCAGTGTTAACCTTATGACTCCAGCAAAAATGTATGCTGAGTCAGTGATAGAGCTAGAAATGAAATTTCTGGGTCCTCATTGCTTAGGAAGTTAAACAGTTCCCTTTTTCCAACTTCCTCCAGCCTTCTTTGGTAGGTATATGGATTTTATTCATCATCTGTGCTGAGCGACCTTCTAACCCAGCAGCTGACCTCCAGCCAACAGTCAAACTTTGAGGCCACATTTGAAATGGGATCCATAGTTTTGTCATTCTGATTTAGTGTGCGTTCATACAGAATATGGACGGACAATAAACAGGGCTTTGTTTTTCACCCTCTCAAATATATTCTGTTCCTCTCAAATATATTTTATGAAAGTGTGTGCACATTTAAGTGCATGTCTGCAACATATGTTATTTCCAGACATCCATTTCTGTCAGGACTCTGCATAAGGTTAGGAAGAGGGTGAAAATGCATGGGTTGGAAGAGCCCGATACAGCCCTAGGAAACACCCACTGTTAAGTAAAAGTGCTGCTACAGACTCCACAAGACAAGGTTTAATACTAATTCTTTTTAAAAATGAACATGCAGGTCTTGCATTTAATGGACCCTTTTACCAGAACAGGAGTTGATATCAGCTTGCAGCAATAATGAATATGCCCACAGTACATTAGGAAGGAATAGCTAAAGTTTTTGTTTGTTTTTTTCAGCTTATGTTCAGATCCTTTTCAACTATGCACACTAAGTTCAGGCCACATTTACTGGAAGAGTATGAGAAATTTGTACAAGTGCCCCCACAGATTATTTTTTCACACAAGTGAGTCTAACTGATGAAAAGAAACCCTGACAACTGTACTGCATGCTCTGAAAAAAGGACCTGGGACAAAGCATGGTAAGAAAAATAGCACACCTGGTAGAAAGTGCCAGCAATAGCTTTACGCTGACAAAAGTCTGAGGACATATTGGAAGAGCAGGAAAATACAAACTACTGCTACCCATACCATTTCATCATATGCACAAGATCAGCTCCCAAAAAAGTGTTTTTGGATTGATATTTACCCTGAAAATCAGAGTAGCACACAGCTGCACACAACATATTTCAATGGTACACACCTAGTAAAGAGCTTCCTCGTCTACCCTAATTATTTGAAAAACAGGTCACCCTGCCCCTGTCCGTGCTGCTTTGCCTCCCCTTCATTTCCAATGGAGCCTCAAGCCTCAAAGCTTCCAAAGGCAGAGTGTTTTCTCAACGAAGAGCATTCAGCGCCACTGTTTTAGGGTGGAACTTCTAGCCACTGTTAAGGGAGGTTTGCCCACTGGGAAATCCCATGTGCAAAGTCCTTTTACCACCTGTGGTTCTGCTTAAGGGGAAGGTTTAATTGGGAAGTGTCTGGATTCTGGCCGTAAGCAGCAGGTGGAGAGTTCTTTCACATGAGGGTAGGAGGAAAGCATCACAGAATGAAAGAATATAATATCCTGAGTTGGAAGGGACCCATGAGAATCATTGAGTCCAACTCCAAGTAGGCAGATGAGAAACCTTATTAGGCTGAAGTGGGGTGAAAGCTGCCCCATCTCTACAATAATAGTCCTTGGGGGCAATGGGATTTGGCAGCCCCGTGCTGTCTCTACACATGGCCACAGGCTTTTGGGAATAGCGGTGGCACAGCTGCCGAAGCCCTGATGCCCTCCCAAGCCTGAGCAGTCAGCGCTGTGCAGGTCACACACAGCTCGTTGGCCAAGCTGGATCCAGCGACTTGTGTCAAACAGCGTTTTTGCCACTAGCATCACCGAGCCGGGTAAGTCCTGGAAGAGGAGAACATTCCCTGCTGAGGGGCTCATCACTGTCTTTGCTCTGAGTTTCCCAGGGTGACCTCTCATCCAAAACAGATGAAGTTAAATTCAGTCTAACAGCTGACAAAAATCACAGCCCGTAGCAGTTAAGCTGTGATGGCACTAAGTAAGCAAATAACAGAATAACACGGTCTGATCACATCCTCCATTTCTCATTTCTTGTGCTGTAAGCATGCTGCAAATCTGAAATCTCACCCTGCATTACAAACTTGAAACATTGCTCCTTCACTGCCCCACATGTTCCCTTACTATCTACACGAGGGGAAAACTCTCACTGAAAAATGACTGGAATTTGCTAACTACTTGTAATCTAGTATCATTTTGTATCTTTTCCACGCAAATGTCAACTACTACAGAAAATGAAGATCCTCCTAGCATAGTTATTTAGATTACAAGCATTTTTAGACAGACAGCACAGTTTTTCTGAAAACTGCAGCACAAAGTACAACAGGGTTCAGACTCAGAAGCAGGGAGGGTTCCTGCGAGTGTATGATACTTCATGCAGAATTAAACAGAAGCTTAAAGATGGGAGGAACTGCAGGCCGTTCAAAATGTACCACAGGACATACCCTATAAGTGCCACAGAGTTACTGAAGATATCCTGCTCCGCTAAGCCAGACACCTAAAAAGGCACAGATTTCCAGTGATTTTCAAAGTCATGAAACCACTCAAGTCATCTGGGCTTCCACAGTCCTGAGCTTCATTTTTAACAATCCTCCCCCATGGCCCTGTCCATTTTTCTGCTGGCTTCCGGAATCCACTATCTGCTTCCAAAATGGTGAACAGAACTTGAAAGGTGAAACAAACCAAGAGATGTTTGTGTTTGGAAGCTGTACCTGTACTGTATCACTGACCGGGTTTTTTGCCCTTCCTACAGGGCTATCCACACTTGTGACACGCTTCACATGACTAAAAGCATAAGGACAACTCTGTCAATTTAACCAAAACATATTTGGGGGCAGTGGGTGAGAGGCAAGAAAGATTTAATCATCCTCGGTCCAGTCATTTTGAGTCTCGCATTACACTGAAAAAGCTGAGATGCATCTTACACGTATTTTCCACTCTCAGTGGTACGAATATACGCATTGTAATTCATTATATGTAAAACTGCAAAAGACAATTTGTTTAAAGTGCTCCTTTAAAAATAAATGTTCAATCAGATCTAAAAGTAAAGGATTTAAATGTTCTATCTATCTTGAATGGAGTTTCTTACTTTCCGTCACAACAGGGTAGACTCCTTTTCCTTCGACTAGATGCATGACGTAAACCTGACAGACCATCTCAGAAAGTCAGCAACATTCGGAGCTAACTACATTTAAGTAACGGATCACATCCAGAAACTTAAGCAGCAGTTTTAGAGATGCTTGTAGCAACCTTCATTTCACGTTACGGGAAATAGAGACGCAGACATTAAGTCATGCAGTGAAGGTCACCCAGCACGTTAGCTGCATCCCCTCCCACTCGTCTTTTTGATCACGCTGAGGCATAGCTAAACAACAGCCTGGGTCATGGGCCCTGACCTATTTGAAAATCCGTCTGCAAGGTTTGATTCTACTACAATACACGTTTCCATCTGCAATCTGGGCCCTTGGTGACAAGGCAGTCTCCTGAGGGGAGCACCAGGGGGGAAGAACAAAGTAACTTGGGCTCTGGGCCTGACTTCTTGCCCCGTTGCTCACCGATTCAACATCCTGTGCCACCAGCGTGCATGAGAAACCTGCTGTTATCTTCAGCTCTGCCCTTCATCTGCCAGATCCACGCATTGGATGCGTGACTGGAAATTGTCAAACAACATATCCGTTGGCTGAAGGAGTGAAGTGGAAATAGAAGGGAATACAACTCAGTTATTTATATGAAGGAATACACATAGCTGCATCCAACTAGTTTTGATTTTCTAACTTTAAAATTATAACAAGGGGCAGATGCTCTGCCAAGGATGCAATTATTTTCACCATCTGAGGATCTGACTCAGGAGAAGAAATTTAATAAAGCGGGGTTTGAAGCCAATACATCACTGGCACCGTTACTCCACAGAAACACAGCCACACAGTGACCCTGCTATCGTCTGTACACTGAGAATGATTATCATGAAAGTCTGCCAGAAGAATATAATAGGAATAATGTACCTATCTGCTGGGTTTTGCCAATGCTAAAATTATTTTCTAGCTATTTTCCTTCCCCTCTTTAGTTGCAAAAACTTTGAAATAAAAATGGTCTGGGGTTTGAGTGTTGTGTGTGTGCTTATCAAAACTAGAAAACAAAACAAAAACCACAACACAAACAAACAAACTTCTTGGGGCATTGCGGCTCTAGATCCCTGTAGAGTTGGTATCTCTTTTACAGATCTAGTGTCTGAGTGATGCTGAGAAAATGCAGATGCTAACATTAAACACTTATTACCCAGAGTCTGCTATATATCCTTCCTGCCGTAACTGGCCAACTGAATGAGTTCTGCTACAGTCAAGGAAGACAAAACCCTTAAAATACCAATCAGGAGAGGCTACTTCAGGATATTTTCTAATGGCCTGTAATGTGATTCAAGACATTCACAAGCCACTTCCTCCCCATGTTCTCCCTTCCAAGGAAAGCCATCAGGAAGTCCTTGCATTTATTAGGAATCTCTGATCAGACCGCAGTAGTTGTTTGTTAACCCCTCGGGATGTTCCAGGAAGATATTATCAATATCTAATTGTCTGGTTTTGTTCTTTCATAATTCATCCAAAGAATGAAAAATGAGAAAGGGTAAGCTAGTCTTCTGCCATCTCTGAGGACTTTTTTATTATTATTATTTTACTGGGAGAGGGGGAGGTACAGGGGAAACAAACCTTTCAGTAAAAGATGAACTAAAAAATAAGAAGGAAAGGAAATAATGCTTCTGATAAATTTAATGATTGGACATGAACTCAGGATAGCTCAGCTTCACGTCCATCCTCATTACTTCATGCAAGCTGAGTTCCAATACAAGCTTAGATAAAAGTTCTCTGTTGCTCCCACCTCATCCAAAGCCTTCTCGCTGCAGTCCTGTCCTTGAGTAACAGTCTGATTATGTGGCCAGTACGGCTTGCCTGATTCAGCAGGGTTTTTGTCAGGACCACCAGGCAGTTGACAACTCTTAAAGCTGAAATACTCAAGGAAAGGGCTCTCCAGGGCAGTACCTGTCAGCAACACTTAGTGCTCTGGGATCACAATGTATCCCATAAGCCAGACACAAGTCATTGGACTGAGTCACTGAGCCTAGAGCCTTGTTCTTGACAGTGATGCTTTCAAAGTTCCTTCAGGCCGTGCTCCACTCCACTTGTTCCACCTTGTGGTTTTTGTTCTTTGTACCTCCTGTTCAAAGATAACACCTGTGCCTACTGGCTGAGACCTCTAGGCTTCTGGAGAATTGCCAGCGCTCCTGTCGTTAAGGCAAGTTTTAGTGCTTGACATTTCAGGAGATGGCTTTGAAGGGAAAACCTCCACAAACTTTGTGCAAAGAAGCCTCTGTTCTTCTGTGTCCCTGTAATTCATCACTCAAAGCAGGAAGCCTGAGTGACACGCTGCCTTATGAGGGGACTGCCTCCTCCTTATCATTGATCATAGCATCTCAGTGTGTCCGCAGCACCTCTGTGGGTGGAAGATGTGCAGGCATGACATAAATCACCTCAGACTTCCTAGCAATAACGTGACCCTGAGGCAACATATTCAGTACATTAAAAAAAAATTATGTGATAGCCTGATGTGAATTTGTCAGACCCCATGTAAGACCTAGCCCGAGGGAGGAACGTGCCTTGCAGCTGTTCCATAACAACTGTCTTCTTACAGTGAGTTAATTATCTACAGATACTGTGCGTTTAGAAAACATGAAACAAGACCAGCTGATTTGAAAAGTAACATTAAGACAGGCTTAAAAAATTAATTTCTGGATGCATCTTACACTAAGTAGCTCTAGGTGACAATGCTGCTTACAGCAGCCACAAGGAGATACAAAGGATGGTACCGTAGAATCTCTCAGGAGTTTGAGGATGGACATATTACCTAGGCGAGATCTTACAAATAAGGATTCTCAAGCAGTCCCAATTACACTCACACCCCACATACTCTGCATTTGCCTTCATTCTCAGCAGCGCAGTGTAACTTTCCAAAGCTCTGTGCTTCACCAGACAGAGCTCCTGCCTTCCAAGGCAATGTGCAGGGGTTTTGCATCTTTATCCTATAGAGATGGATGGTGAACTTTATCAACTGGTCATTAAAGATCAGCTTCCAATAAGCCTGCTACTCAGTTACCCCATTAAAATAGAGATGATGAATACGGACAGAAGTTTTAAATGCATAGCCAGTCTCTCTCTTCATGAAAGAAAACCAGACGCTGATAACTTCAGCTAATTTTGGTCAGGAGCATAGTTTTGATGCTGAACATTACCAAAAAAAGTTGTGCCTTTTATAAATGCAGATCCAACAACCCTTCAAGACCACAAAATTCATGGAGTTAAATGCGGGGCAAAGTGCGGACCTTTGAGTTTTCAAATGTGAGTGTTCAGTTCATTTCTATCTCTGGTTTCAGTCCAGAGCTTCCTAAAAAGTAGAGGTCAGCTGTAACAGACATGGACTAAGTTGTGGAACCGAGATTTGCATGCAAAATCTGCCCATAGCACTGTTCCTCTTCTCATGCTCACAGCTGGGCAGAAAAAAATCCACAAGTCGGCATCAGACACCTACTCACATTTAGTATGCACATATAAACATACAGATTTACTTTGATTTCACAGAGGGGGGTCACGCAAGAGGGGGTCATAAAGTAATATGGTTACATCCTTTTTTTTTCCCAAAGATAGCTGTCAGAGCCCCCTGTACTATGCTACTGTAGCTTCTAATGAATTTTGGGTGGTGTAATAGTTTATGCAAAGGTGAAAATGGCAGTGAAAACGAAATACATTTATTTTTCCTCAGAACAAAAAATATGTTAGACCCAGTTCTTGTTTATTTCCTACAAATCTTTTAAAATTATTATGGATTACTCACCTTTTCCTTTTCCAATGTACCTCTTCTCTCCATTACTAAGTTTTTATAGCGGTATTTAAGTTTAAAGGGATCAAACTGGAAGTGCATGCTTTATTTTCCAAATGCATCTAATTGATGCACCTAAGAAATGGTGCTTTCATTATATTCAGGCCAGGTGTTTTATATCTTCACATATATGGCAAAACAAACATTTTTTCCCTGAAAGCATAGCTCACCTCTACCCTGAAAGGACTCCACCAATTCTTCCTATTGTTTCTATATTGAAGTTGACAACATACATGCCAATTAGTAACATACATGGTTTTCCTCTTTCTTCATCTCTTATTGATGTCAATCTTTTCTTTTTTACTCATGAAAGCCTAGAGAATAGTGAGGACTAAGTCCTCCATGGGCCATATTCTCGAAGCTTATCCTTTCAGCTGACCTCCTTTTAGTCTGAGCTCCATGTCAGCTGACATTTCTTTTCAGAAAATGGAGACCAAAAGTACTTGCACCAAGTTTTATCCAGTCTCATCAATACATTGAAAAGTGGCAAAAACAACCTCTTTGCCCTGGAAGAAATTGCTTTGTATCTATACCCTATAATGCAATCAGCCACCTTTCGCAGTATCATTGAACCGAGAATTCATTGAGTTTAAACAGTAGGTGCCCTTTTTTCTTCAGGGCTATTCCCCAGAGAAACCTCTGATCTGCTTGCCTTTTATATTTGTACCCTTCCACACAGCATCTGATTTAATTCTGCTCTGTGTCCTCTATACACCTGCTACGCAAGCCTCTCTGCTGGTTCCACAGGACCCTCTACACAGGCTTATCTCCCACTAAACCCACTGGACCAACCAGTATCAAACACTGAGAGTGTTCTCTCTGACTCGTGCTTGTGTTCAACACACCAAGGAGATTCAGCCCCTTCTGGTAAGCAGGAGATAGCTAATTACTCAAAGAAACACCAAAAATGCAAAAGAGGAAATTAAGGAAACTACTGCCTTGAAATACGATGGCATAAGTTTATAGTCATCAAGGTGTATGCCCAGACTAGTTAAGTTCTTAGGTTTGATGAGGATCTGATGATATATTTTGTAAAAGCTGTTGCAGTTGAATAAGAACTAGCAATTTAAATTTCCCCTGAAAACAACTGAGAAAATTGACAAGATCTTTCCACTCAGATTGTTTCAGCTTTCTTGCTTTTCCCCAGTGTTTCAAGTGCAATGGAAGGAGGACTACCTATAAATAGGTCTTACAAAAACCATGCGCGGGAAGACCACAAAAAATGGTCACAAGACAGATGATCAGAGGACACAGAAAGTCCCCATCAATAGGATACACATACAAAATTTACATTATTAATTGAATCTAAGTCAAATAAATTCAACTCCTTCTGAACGAGGGTATTCTTCAACTCCAAAAGCATAAAGCTTTGAAGTAAACCCAGGAAAAACATTACAGCAGCAAAATCACCATCAGCTTTGCGAACCCTCCAATAAGCACACACTCCTACAACTTTCTTTTTTGATATTTTTTTTAAACCAGTGTTGTTCTGCATCTTTGCTATGAGCAAAAAGCAATTTTCCACCATTTGTCCAATGCAGGAGAAAAATCGAAAAGGATAAATTCTACTTTCTGCACCAGTGGGCTCAAACCAATTCTCACTTCCTTCATCAACAGCTGTTCGTAAGTGTTTGAAAGAGGCAAAGGAATGCAGGCCATGGAGCCACAAGAGGGAGAAAATGGTTACTAGAACTTGCAGGCTAAGAACTTTCTAAGTAGATTAATTTCAGGTTGATAAATTTAGCTTCTGGTTAATTAATTGACTTTTTTTTTTTTTTTAAAAAAAAAAGGTCTCCCTTGCTGAAGGAAAGAAAAGAGAGGTAGATTTTTGTTGTGTTAGCTCTTTGCAAGCACATTGGAACAAGGAGGCATCAAACCCATCAGAATGGTACTTAGCCCTGGCCTCTCTCTACTATCTCTAGTGAACAGGCTAGAGAAGCACCAACATCTCAGTGACTTCAGCTTTCTCCTAAATGCAATCCTGCCTGACGCTAGATTTTAGCAGAAGGCATTCATTTAGTGAACACTTTCTAGGGAATCTATTTATTATTATTATTATTATTTAATCCCTTACTCAAGCCATGACACCTTCTCAGTTTCTTTTCTTCCTAGTTACATGTCTCAGCATCTGCCTTCCTCACATCAGGCCCTGCACTTAGCCATGAGAAGGAAAATTTTCCTCCCTCTAACTACCACAAAGCCTTGCTACCAGAAGTAGAATCCCTTGCTTTGAGTGCTATGCAAACAAATATTTCCTTAGAGTCCCTCAGGAAAGCCAGTCCACAAAAATAAGTTGGTATAGCCAGAAAATTATGCCAGCCTCTGGACTTCAGGTTGCAGCAACATCTGACCCGTTGTTTTGTCAGGCCCCTCGCAAACTAAGCAGAAAGGATTTAAATGTCCCGTTTGAAATCCTCTCCAGCAAACACCTGGAAAACATGGGCTGCAGTCAGGCAGAATAAAGTGTAGAAGAGCAATGGAAGAGTGAAATGTCTGGAGAATTGGAAAGCTCTCAGCCACACCAAAGTCCCTCTGAAATCCGGGCATGTGGAGAAGACATAAGAAGTCAGTTAGTCTGCCTGCGCTTCCAGCAATTTGGTGAACTTAAAGGAAACGGATAATTTAGCTCATTAAAGCATGAGTCCTTGTTGGTTCTGACACTGCTGGGAAACTGCCTTTGTGGAGCGCTGCCCTTGCTCCATGGACAGGTAGAAAGGGCTTGAAGTGGCCTCAAAATTTCTTGCCTGATGGAGCAGCTGGCCCCATCACCTCCCTCAGCCGCACACCAGCAGGAATTTTCCACCTGTGAGAGGACTGATTACTGCCCCAAGCCTTTCCGCCTGAGTGCGCAAAAGTGTCAGCGCATGGCATCTGCAAAAGGAGGAAGAGAGAAAGAGAAGGAAGCCGGGGAGGAAGGGAGGAGAAAAGGGAGTCTGGGCAGCAGCAGCCTCTGTTCTCCTTCCTGTGGTTATGTGCTGCCAAAGCAGCTGACGTGTCTGCACCCTACTGCAGCTGAACCAGAACGGTGCCTACAGCTGCTTTGATGCCGACAGACTGCTGCCTGCTGGCACTGCTCTAAGCCGTGCCTCCTGTGCCAATTATGATCACCGCGATATTAATTTATGCAAAATTTATGCCATCTTTCCTGTACTTGTAGCTCCATCCTAACACCTGTTGGGGTCTTGCTGTCTTTAGAAATGGGGGCCCTGCAGGGCAGAGATTAATTTAACAGTGTCTAGCACAGTGCAGCCCTTATCCCTGCCCATTATCACCACTAAATATCAGAAAAGCAGATTATACTTGCTTTTCCACACAGACTTAGTATCTTTTGCCTGGGGCAAAAGAGAGGCCAGTCTCCGTGTTCAGCCACGAGAGAAGACCTCAGTAATTTTCAGTTTAACAGCCTGCAATCCAAAGTAAGCCCTTGCAGGCAACCTTGATCATGCTGAGCTCAGGGAGGGCTTTCAGATGTCTGCCATCCCATTCGAAGGACAGAGAGGACTTGGTCAGTTGGACAGCATGGTATTAAGGAGGCAGCAGGTAAACTCTTTTCCCCTCCTCAAACTGCTGCCTGTTCTCAGAGCAGCCATGCTCTGGAAGTGGCTTATTTTCTAGTAGTCCTGGACTGTTCCGAAAGCAGATGTTTTCCCTGGGAAAAAGGACAATCAATGGCAGAAGCTTTTCCACACAAACTGCAATAGACTGACAGCTCTTTCCATTCCCTGCGACTTCTCTCAGGAACCCTCCAGCCAACAGAGATTAAAATCGACTTGTTCACAATACAAGAGGTCAAACAGGACACACCACCCAGCTGTCCAGCTGCCTGCAAGTCCACCGTTCATTTCAGCAGATCCTTCCAGACAGGGTAGAGCCCATCCTTGCAATGCACGGTGTACAGGTGCTCTTTAACACAACCCCCAACAAGAAGTTCTCTTACAGAGAGCAGGAGGGGGAAATCCCTACATTCAGATGCAATCGACTATTTTGCTGTGAAGCTGTTTGAGGATTGCCAAACCCCAGACACTCAGGTCAGACTGCAGGAGTTTTAAGTCACGACTCTGGTGCTCTTATTTTCCTTTCAGCTTTTGAAAGCCGGGGAGCAGGGGAAACCTTTGTCTCTGTTCATGGGCTGGAATATCAGTTTCTAAAAGAGGATGAAAGATTCCCACGTTATGACAGCAGTTTGGAGACCCGATGCTGTATGCAAACCACCATAAAATACTTAACACCTGACAGCATTGCTGTTTCACATGGCTTACTGATTCTTAACAAAGCTATGCTAGCCCTCAGCAAAGGCACTGAAGTCTCCAAGGGAGACTTCATTTCTGTTCATTTTTAAAAATAACCCTGAGTTTCAGAAGCAGGAGAGAGAAATAAATGGAAAATGATAGATGTCAAATTTTGCTGCTGTAAGAACTGAGGTCAGTGCATCCTTTTTTGATACTTTCTCCTCTATTACACCAAGCATGCTAGGATGTCTCAGTTCATAAAACAACTCCAAGCACCTTATTTATTTGCTTAGGGGAGAAGAAGAAAAGAAATCCCAACTTAAACCTGCTGAAAATGAGGCTGTAACCACCACCGTGATGCAAGCAGAAGTTTTCAGTGTCTTTCATTCCACCACAGAGACGGATTGTGTCTGTTCTGTTGGCAAGGCAAAGTAAAATGGAACGTTGAACTTGATGGTTTTCTGTGCGTCACATAGAAGTATATAAACGGCGCATTTGGCGAATTGTATAATTTCACACACAAAAAAACATGTTTGATGTATCTGTAGTCTGGGTCATTCTCAGTAATATAACCCAGAGGGAAAATAAACATGGACAGGGGATTAAATATAGACAAGAAGGGAGGGGAGAGTGCATACCAGTTTCTTTACATAAGGAAAAAGGAAATGGACACCACAACATGGAAGTGTGAAGATGTTTACAGAGCCTTTGTCAGAATGGGGAAGACAAAATATGGAATGTGGCTTGTGAGCTTCAGATCCACTGGAATAGACAAATTCCAGGGAACCATGCTGTGGCAAAAGCAGGGATACGGAGACCTTCATATGATCAACAGGATGGGGAGAACAGTCCCCAAAACAAAGAGGGAGAAGCAAGAGGCACTAGAAAGACCCTTGACCATGGTTAAAATACTGTTCCTCTTCTGTGCTATCACCACAACAACTTGGGAAGTCAAGTAAACATTAGAATTGCTTATACCTAAAAACTACTGAGGGTTGTACATTGAGATTCTGCAGGGACAAACGGAAAGCAAAGACAAACCACTAGCACATGGGAACACTTGGGCTGGGAAGCAGCAATGGGACACAGCTATTTTTAATGTTATTTAGGGCCCATCATTAATGTATTGAAGAAAAAACAGCTCCTGGAGAAAGAGAGGAATTGCATACTGAGTAACTTGACTGTTGTTACATATAAAACTGTATGGTACTGATCACATCCTTATCTGCAAAATATGGTAATGCCTACTGAGCAGCTCTTTTGGAGTCTCAGATGGCAGATAAAAGGAAAGTAAAGGTCTGTTTCTGTTAGCCTTGATGTAGCACGTGTGTGACATTCCACTGATGCATGTGGTATGTGGTAATAAAACAATGCACAGTAATGACTCCATGAAACAGCTCCAGAAAGCAGTGCCCCAAGAAATCCCCAGATGAAGACAAGTCTCTGAGGAGGCTGCACTTTGTGGCACACTCACCTGATCCAACTCCTTTTCTGAAATTCTAAATAGCCCAGAGTACTTTGGAGTAGCAGCTTAAGTTTAAAGAAAAGTTGTGGGATATGTGACTGGCATAATTTCATCCTCTGGCTGAGAAGAGAGCAGATCAAGAGAGCAGATCTTGGTATTTTTCAGAATTCATTCAATCCCTCCCTCTTTTCTAACAACTTCTTGAATGAACTAGAGAGAACGATTTCATCTAAATTATCGACAGGTCAATTTTTCTGCTTTTTCATCAAATTTCTTTTTTTCCACATCTATCTACTCAGCATGTCAATGACATCTATGTTAGTCTCAGCTGGGCTCAGAGAGCTCGTCATTATGGACATTCACACAACTGGGAGGGCTCCCATTACAGCCTGGTTTCTCCAAAAGCAGCCAGCTGGCTCTTCTGGTGCACACACCTTGCTTACTTACATGCTGATGATGAAAACCTGTTTCTTCAGCCATGGTTTGTTTGGGGACCCTCTCTTTTCAGGAGCAATTCTTCAGAGGTTTACTAGGCTCAAGACCATTTTGCACAACCAATGCATGATGGAGCAGACAGCACAAAGTGATGAATTTGGGTTTGATTGTGTAATCTATAGAAACAGCAACAAACCTTGCTTTTAAGCAATTCACTTTTTTTGGTGGGATCATAAGATTTGAAATATACGCATACTTCTTAAAATAAAGGGTGATCAGAGATATTTAAATAATTGGAACTGTATAAAAATAGGCCTGGATAACTTCTCACGATCTCTAATTCCAGTACTAATGCAGGCAAATGAAAAAGAGGAAATCCCATTCACCTTGGAGAAAGTCTAGAGACTATTTATAGCTGTTCTTTGTTCTCAGTTTCAACTCACAGTTCCCCATATCACTTCTATGGAGTCCACAATTCCAGCTGCAAATAGAAGTGCATTGCAGTCCCAAATCCTATAAAAACTGTCAACATTTCCAAATCCTAAAACACAAGCTATATTCATTCCTTAGCTCTCTTCCTATGATTTAGTCCATTTTTAAATTCTTCATGGCAAGACTTCCCTCTCACCTGGGTTGTTTATAGGAGTGCAACCACTAGGGAAGCAGCTATGTATTCTGTTGGCAAAACCAGAGACCAGTTAAATAGTTTCACCAGAAACAGCATGGTACAATATAAATCAAGAACCAGATGGAAAACCAGGATGTCTGGGCTTAGTTCTCAGCTCTGCTACTGATTTGATAAGATCCCGGGGCAAGTGATTCCTTATCTATATGCTCCTGCTTTCCCACCACCCACCCTCATCTCTAAGAATTCTCTATTTATTCTTATTTACTTTTATACAGTACTTTCAGAGCTGCAGAAGAACAAAATACGAATATTCTGGAAATCACAGGAAAAAAAATCATACCCCTTCACCATTTTAGTGAAAGTCAAAGGCCCAGCTCCTCTGAATCCCAAGAAAAAAAGATCATATCCCTTCAACTCCAGTTTACTCCTGCAGTCATCATGAAAATAAAGCCAAATTTTCAGTGTGTGCCTCAGCTTTTTGTCAGACACGGGCCATTGTTTATAAACACTGGCCAGTATAAAAGTACAGTTAGATACATCTAATTAGGCCACTGCTTTTCTGTGCCAGAAGGCTATCTTGACCTGGAGAAGGTTTTGTTTGTTTTTCCTCCTAAACAGTGATTTCAGTTATTTCGCCAATCAAATCAAAGCGTAGCACACTTCTTTCTGCTCAACTTCTTGTTTGTTGTGAAAGCGTGTAAGAACGTCCCAGTTCATAGTCTGAGCAACTGCAGTAGGAAGGGAAGAAAGCTGAAAGAAAACAATAACTTGCTTTCCAGTAATCATTAACTCTCCCCCTTGGTCCTCTCCCTAGGAGGGAGGGAGAGAGAAACTTTCTGCTTCAGTCAAGATATTTGGAGCGCAGGATCTGCAATTACTTGGCTGAATTCAATGTAGATATAAGAAGTCTGTTTCCTCAAGATCTTTTTTTTTTTTTTCATTTTATTTACTGTAAACAGGAAAAACCTTAAAAGCGGACATCAAGATTTATCACTTAGATTGTTTACAAATCCTCTGAGCTGTGTATTCACTAAGTCTTGGCATCCAGTTCAGTTATTTTACAGCTCTATGAATTACTTAACAATGCTTCTCAGTTGCTGCTGTACTGATACAATGCAGAGAATATCAGGAGAGAGTGGAGGGCACACCTCAGCATCAGCACGCTTTCTGCTTGTGGGGAGCACGAGACATTACACAGCCATGCTCGTTCACACCTATAGCACAGGGAGCAGCTGGCAAACAAGACTTCTGTGTGTGGCTGACAGGACTGATACGTGTCTATGGTCCCACTTAGACATACATCACAAGTGATGGGGGACCAAAACTGTGAAAGTCAAGATAGTGAGGTTGTATCACCGTCCACAAAGTTGCACTAGGCCTAGAAGCTGGTAAAATCTTTTGGAAGACTACAAAAAAAAACAACACACACATCAACAAAGAAAAAGGATCTCACTTCTCGTTATTGTGCAAGTCATAACATCCCTACTGATAAAGGTGTTCATTTAATTTGCAAGCAAGATTGGTCCTAGAGTTGGTGGAATAGGCTGCAGGCACCTCTGACCCCTTAAACATTCTCCCTTTGATCTCATGTTTTCTCTTTCTTCTGGCCATCTGGAAGTAAGGAATAAAACTGAGCAGAAATTTGAGCTTTAATGACAGAAGGAAAGTTGCTGGTACAGGACAAAAATTAGCAGATTCGTCTAAGTCAAATAAAGAGCAACAGAAACATTTTGAAATGCATAAAAATGCCTTATTTTGTCACCAGGAGTGAGTCAAAGCAGTAAACCACTTCATCAATATTACTGCATACAGCATCTATTAGAAAGGTAGCAGCAAAATCTGCCACTTTCACAGAAAAAAAAACAGTGCATTCAAAAGTTTTCTTAAAGAGCAAGAATTCATTCCACTAGTATCTGCCAACCATCACGTATTAAGCAGTTTAGTACGCACAATTATTTAGGACTCATGAACACAAGACATCCTTTTTCCCAGAAAGCTCGCGTGGTAGATATCTGACAGAAATAAGCCAACGCACCAAAGAGCCTCCTGCTACCTTCCAAAATGCACTATTGTCACTCTGCTGAAATAAAATTTCTGTATTCACAGAGAGTAGTATGATTTCTGGTGGGGTTTGTTTGTTTGTTTTTGTCTTTAATTTTGCTTTGCTAAAAGTACTACTTCACTGCAATTCTGGTTTCGTTCTAAATTCAAAGCCTTTCTTGAAAGGGAAACTCCACCCTTCACACATCTGTTATAGTGAGCCCTACAGGACAACACTTCCACACCATTTTTTCCTATTGCTGCCATCTTTGTGCTGATTAGTGCCTGTAGCTCTTTTCTTCTCTGACTGGTGAAGGTTTTAAACCATGTGTTCAAATAAGTTACTGAAATAAGACCAGGGAGAGTAAGTGATTACAATTCTTTTCTTCCCTCTCACTTTGCCAGATTGTACTATTAACATGTAATTAGGAGTCTAATTTTTAGTTAGGTATTTAAAAAACCCCGAAGCAAAGAGTTTTAAATTATTAATGAACCATTTTTTAAAAGGCAAACTGAAATAAGTGTACCCTCTTCTCCACATATTTCATGATTATAATGGTTTAACACATTATTCATCCATTACTAAAGAGAAGTTTGCAGAGAAAGGCAATATTTTGTTTAATTAGAAGTACTAAATGTCCCTCATAGCCATGATGGTCTACAGCTATGAAAACTGTCTTCACTAAGTATCAGGATTAAACTGCACAGAGGAGTATATTTTTCAAATGCAAGAAGGTGCCAATAGGCCTGTAGAGGTGTTTTTTCACCATAGTTGGTGCCAGAGGTGTTAGAAAGATCTTGCTGTCAAATACGTACCTGTTAGAGCACTCAATCACAAACATGGTTAGAGACACAGGTGTACCATAAAGGACATTCACTCATACAGTCCTAGGAGGCTGTTCCTTGTTTGCTATCCCATAATGAATTTGGCAGGTAACTTCTTTTTTGATTCTAGTGACAGCAGAGAATTTCACCAGAGAGGGAGGACCTACAAAGTCAACTGATGCCTGCTCAGCAGGACTGGACCCATTAAGGACAGTGATCCATGAAGTGCAAAATATTTCAGCCTGCGAGTACAACACAGGGTTGTGAGCTGAGGTAGGTACTTCTCACGCCCAGAAGATTCCTTATTTATTCAAAGCACACAACACTTCTTCCTCTCGATCTACGCAAGTCTCCTTGCACAGACCTACCAGCTTGGGTGAGGTTAATGAAACCTCACTTCTTCATGAGGCCACCACCTGTAGATACACTGCAGATACCAGCTGTCATTAACAGGTTTCAGGACATTTAACAAAATATAGAATAGCCCCCTATTAACCTGTATGTTTCCAGGCTGAAAGTTGTCCACGATGACTCCACAGAGTTTGTTCCATACCTTGACACTGTATTCAAAAATATGTAGAAGAGCATAATAAAGGAAGCTTCTTTCACCAGCATCTCTTCACAAAGTTTTATTTAAGCAATACAAACTAACATCCAGGTTACTATACTTCTGATTGTACCAAAATCTCATATTTTAATTAAAAAGTGAAATAGCAGCAGCAAAAAATTGAAAACTTGTGAATAAAGCACAACGTATACATCCAACCATGTTGGACACAACTAGCCTGCCTCCTTTTGCAGCATTTGCCTGACTTCTGGCAGCTCCTTAGAACATTTCTTGGCCCCTTGAATGAGTTCTGCTGGGGGATTATTTCCACATCTGCTTCTCTATGAGGCCTCTGACATTAAATCCCAAAAGTTCTCCTATCATAACAGGAAGAAAATGGAGAAAACTCATCTATTCACATCCATAATGACTATAACTTAGTAAAGAACAGCTATTAGTGTAATGGTCCCCTGCTATGGTAACAGATCCCTCAGTAAAACAGTTACTCCAGATTCAGATCAGGTCTATGCCACAGAAGCAGGGCCATGAACATTTTTATCACAAGCTGCCTATAGAATCAGAAGAGCATAAATCAGCCTAGTTTTCTTTCCATCTAGGATGCAGCAGGTATACTTGCAGATACTAGGGGATTTTCTTACAGCAGCATGCTTCCCCAATGTTCCCTTCACTCACAGTGCTCTATAAGCCAAAGTGGCCTTGCTAACAATCTTACAGCTGTTTGCATTCTTAGAAGAAACGAGCCAAACTAAACTGTTCCCACTCATGCAGCATAAGAACTATTTTTTAAGGTAGCATATTATGCCACAAAATTTATGAAGAAACTTCACATTAGGTTCCCCAAATCAGTATAAAAATAATTTCAAAAGTTCTTTTAGCCAGGATGCATACTTTGTTATGGGAACTGATTCTGAAACCATCTTTGGAATACACACCACAAGGTTCCACAGCAGTCTATCCTAAGAACAGGACAATCTGATTTTTCCTTAGGAACCCAGCTGATGAAAACGTAAAATGATTAATTGTGCAGGTACATCAAACTGGGAGTGATCGCCAATATGCTGGAGGATAGAAATAGAATTCAAAATTATCTTGAAGTGAAAGATATGTCTGAAAAAGAAGGATGCAATTCAACTGGGAAAGAGCAGGTTAGTGCACTGAGGCAAAGAATGTCAGCTAGAAAAGCGCAAAGCGGGAATAAATGTGTAAAAAGGCCACAGATTAAGTTTGAGTAAAAGGATCTTAAGCTCCAGATGCCTCTGAACTCATAACACCCCCTGCCATAATGCCTAAAACTGACAAACAAGCTAAACCTCAAAGCAAGCCATGCAGAGTAGATCAGTAGCCATCCCCACCTGCCCAAAGACACTTTAAAGCATTAGGTTGTCAACATGATCAAGCATGAAAATCCCTTAAGTCACAGCCTTCAGTTGTGAAACATTTGGAGATTTAAAAATAGTTGTACTTGGCTTCTTCAGGAATACAGTGCAAAGTCTGCCTCTTTCAAAAACCCCATCCTAGCGATCAAGGCTTCAAAGGACAATTCATCTTTAATCCCCACGATACGCAATATAAGAAAATTGTAAGCCATATAGCAGCAGTAAGAAAATAAAGCCAGCATAAACAAACTCTTAAGCGAATCTCTAGTCTGGGTCTGAGCCTACTAAGATGGTGAGGCACACAATAAGAGACATGGAGTGCTACTTAAGGACAATGGTCTATCATGGCTTTTTCTTCCAACTGCATTTAAAAAATCTAAGTACACTAGCATTTTTCTGCTTCTTCACTTTCTGTGAAGAAACGTACCATAACAAAAAAAAAAAAAACTGACTTGCATAATGATTTATTGTGTGGTGACAATTCCAGTAAAGAAGTGGTATTCCTAGTAAACAGGAATTAAGGATCCATCTCATTGTGTGGGTGTCTGAGATCAGCACAAGATGTCATCTCTCTTTGCTGCTCCCGTAGCTCAGAACCATGTAAAACACTAAGGACTAACACTAAGGACTAACTCAGCCCCTCCTTCTCCCCTTGTTTGCCCCCAGAAGAGCAGCTCATCCCATAAGCACATACAAAATCTCGTTCTTTGAAAGATAAGCAGGTAAATTATTAAGCGTTAATCAGCAGACATTTACATTCTTTCTTTCCTCTTGTTCACAGCTTCCATGGATTTACAAAACTTGCACCACCCTTGCACAATGCATAACTTGGCTCATACAAAGAAGAATGGGTAGGATGTCCCCCATCACACCCATTTGAAGTTCGGGCCCATCCTCCTTGCTTATCACATTGGTATCCTGCCGTCCTTACTTTCAGTTTACACTAGCTTGAAACAGCTTCAGTGACACTGTATCTTTGCTTCATTTTCCTCCTCAGTAAATGCCAGGAAATAAAGTCACTAATTTGTCAGAAGTCTGGATTTCAAAATCATACTCATCACCTCCTCACAAAGAAATATTTTTCCTGTAATCGGTGCCAAGTAATTCCTAGCAACATTAGTACAGAGGCTCAATGGGATTCGTATGTGAATGCAATGTTTAATAATTTAGTTAGAGAACACTGTCATCTCTGTAAATGTTTCCTGAAGTCCTTGATTATTAACGTTTATGTTGTTGCAATTAATGATGAGCATTCTTGAGGGTTTTGCTGAGATAAACATGACCTGTTTAAGCAAATTACTCCCCAAAAGCACAGGTTTCAGTGTTCGTTGTTGTTGCTTGATTGTTGTTGTGTGTTTTTGTTTGTTTGTTTTTGTCCTACAGATGATTGTCTTGGCACTGGTCAATCCACTCCTCATTTTCTGGCCACGATGGTGATCCAGAGTATCTGCTTTCAGTTATTTGACACAGACACATGTATAACATTGTAAATTCACTGGGAATCACAAAACTGCGTCACCAGCTTTGAAAGGTTAGATAGAGCAATCAAAAATAATCTGCTTTACTAGCTGTTGAAGGAATTCCACCATTCTGGGAGGCTGCTCTGGACTTGCACCAGCTCAGCAAAATGTTGATTCCCTGCAATAGCAGCTATTGCATTTTCTTGAGTGAAGAGCATGCCTATCTCTAAAAAAAAATAAAAAATCAGCAAGCTCATAATTAGAAGATGAGTACTTGCTTAAGTCTTTTCAGGACTGAAGCAACTACATGTGCTCACCCAGGCTCATACTCCTGGCTACCTAGGGAAAAAAAGTATAACCCATACATGTACACCTGTGGGGGGGAAAAATGTGAGGCTTATTACAGTGGTTACTAAAGTTCATTGTTCTTCAAACTATGACTCATGCTTTAAGCTGAAATTTATTACAGACATTAGTCTGGTCAAATAGTAAAAGGTACAACGCAAGACAGCTGTTTGACTTTTACTGATTTTAATATTACAACATACAGTGTGGGGAAGCTGATTTCCCTGGAACATTGGTGTTTAATGACATCGTGGGCATAGCTGGCAGTTCTTGAAGGAAAGGTCCCAGCCCTTCCCCCCTTTTAAATCCTTAGAACAATTTTAACAGAGCAAATATCATGGACAGCATTTGGACTCATAAGAGCCTCTAAAATGTCAGAGATATCAAAAGAAACCTAATGACAAAGGTCTGTTGGAAAACAGACATTAGGGGGCAGATGAAAAGAACACATTTGCACGCCCCCAGACAGAGCAGTGAAGCAACCTCCTTCTCTTATCAATGTCATCATCACAATGGCCTCAAGCTGCACCAGGGGAGGTTTAGATCGGACATTGGGAGGAATTTCTTCACAGATGGTCAAGCACTGGAACAGGCTGCCCTGGGAAGTGATGGAGTCCCAGCCCCTGGGGGTATTTAAGAGAAATGTGGACATGACGCTAAGGGACATGGTTTAGTGATGGGACTTGGTAGGTCAGGTTAATGGTTGGACTTGATCTTGAAGGTCTTTTCCACTCTTGCTGATTCTATTAAATGACTGGCACATGCAAAGAAACACTATCACCAACTGGACCTCTAGCTCTCAAACTGATAAAATTTACCTCTAACCAGACAAGTTTTGGTAGCCTACACTATCCAAGAAACTGGCATCTAGATTAATTCATAGCAATGAAACAGTCACCCAAATGTGGGAGTGAGTGAGGTCACTATTAGTGGCCTACATGCTTTTTAGATGTTTTTTAGATGTAATGTTAACAGGTCAATAGTTCTTTTTATAACATTTTATAATGAAGAGATGCAGCTTTGTAGAAACAAAAGTGCAGCTACAGATATAAATAAGAACACTTAAAGAAAATAAACTATCATTTCTGAACTCACCCTCACAGTTTGTCAGCTCACAGACTTTGCATCCAACCTGTTGTCAATAATTAAGACCAGACTGTTCTGAAGACAGCCAGGGGGCTTGCTAACTAAAATGAAACTACAGAGGGATTTGACAGACAAGCTCTAGCAAATCATGCTGTCAGTTTTTAACCTTAATTCACCCAGCTGTCCACCCATCCTTAGACGATCAACAGGAAGGAAAGCATCTATGCATCTCAGTGGTTTCATTACATGTTTTGAAGTCTTTGGATCACAATTTTGAAGTCTGCTCAGTGGTCCACTGCAGTTTGTCCTGAAATCTATATAGGAACTCACTGGCTTCAAGTGGGATGGGAACAAGGCACAAGCCTCTGATGTTATCATCACAGGAGTTGTCCACAGCTGCAGAGAGAAAATACGATTTTGCTGCACTGCTGATTTATTCTCTCCTCGTTTGAACGGCTGCCACCCTGCATGCTTAGCAAGAGTAAGTCATTATAAGCAGCTTCCACACAAACTTTACTAATGAAGTAAGAGACTTGTCACCCCAAACTTCAGCTGTCTCAGTAATTACTACATTCTCCAGTAGAAATAATTGGATATTATTGATAAGAGAATAACAAATTAGCATCATTATTGCACATGAAATGCCTTCAAACAGTAAGTATTCCTTTAAGATTTTATTCCTCACAGCTAAAAACAGCAATTTAACTGCCACAGTTACTGAATTTCCCTAGAAGACTCTTAAAGCTAATGCTTTTCTGAATATTTAAACACACACTTGCCATTGCAACTCAACACATGGTGGGCTCTAAGAATTCACTATTTCAACACTATTTGGGACTCAGCTTTGTTGGCAACCTGTTTGGAATCGTATACAGCAGTTAGTAACACTGTACTCCAGTAACCATGTCATTTTAGCTCCATCAGTCATTATGCTCGCTCAGCAACGCGCTCTTCCTAGGTGGCTACTGCAGAGCTTGGCGCTTGGATCCAAGTAACTGCGACACAGTTTAATAATGCACCATGTCCTGCTGCTCATGCACTCAGCGTGATGCTCAAATATGAGCAACTGTGCAGAGGAGAAATAGGCACAAATAAAAACACAAATAACTCTGGTTTTGGTGTTTGGCCTTAGCAACCGAAGCGTTGAGGTTCAACTACATTTTGTTGATCATTTCTGTCCCAGCATTCATAGCTCACTTCCATGCATGTCTGCACCTGCTGCTTGAAGTGGTTAAGGGAAATGAAAGCTTTGAATGAGAGTCTGTGCATACAGGATTATGTCCTGGTTGCCACTCTGCCTTTGTTTCATCCCCGTGGTTCTGCACTCCTACCCAAGCTAATATGTTTGTTATTACAGAAGCTGCAGGATCTACCTTAATATTTCAAGAGAGCATGACTAAAACATTCACTGCAGTACTTTAAATTAAGAACAGCCTAAATGCAGGAGCCTAGCTGCACAAAAATGTAGCCATCCAAAGAGTTAATAATGCAGTCACTACGTTCCTGTAACAGAGGAAGCACATTCACAGAAAATGAGAGTCTATCTCTTGATGACGCACTACACAAACAACGTTACACTCACGCATTAGTCACATTTGTAAGATTCCTCGTGTTAGAAGGAGAGTTCAAGGCTGCCAACAATAGACATTTCCTAAAGGTCTCTCCTCCTGAGTCTTAGACACATACAGACACGCACACTCAGAATTGAGCAATTCATCCAGTGATGTTTCTCATTAATTTCATCCTAAAACTGGCTCATGAGAAAGCACCGGAGTGGAATGTGAGGGCTACAGCTGTGAGGAATATCCTGATACTCATGATAAATTCATAGCCTATATTCATAACCTAGTGATGTGAAATAAACCAACCCTTTTCTTTCAAGGAGAGGGAGAGAAGACAAGACGCTCACAGGTACGGCATGTATATATTTCTGGAAATGTTTTAAAATGAAAAATGAACAAAAATGTGAAGGCAATTACATACAACCATTAAAATGGTGTAACATAAAACATGAATGAGAAGCCAACAAACCTTTGAAAATAACATAGAAAATCAGCCTAAATGGTAAGAAACTCCAGTTAGCAGTAGTTTACACAAGCTGAGAACCTGATCTGTCATAACTGAAGTTCTGGAATCAAAGAAACCTATTATGGGTACTGATTAAGAGCCTCAAGATGTACGAAATACATAATTGAGTGAATGAATCCAAAGCCTTACACCTACTCTAACTCTAGTGAAAAAGCCAGAGGTGAAACTTATTGGAAATCATTATTTTTGTCCTATGAGTTTTCATGACTTGGGATGTAAACCTGCAACGCCTAAAAAAAGGAGTGTGTCCAGAACGCTGAGGTACATGAATAAAATTATTCCAACATTTCAGAATTGAATAAATCATGTTTGTCAAGCAGGAAAGATTTTAACTTTGCTAACTTAATGATAAATTCTCTTTACTGCATTAGATCTGGGAATCTTAGTTTGATGCTATTTGTCCATTCCTTCTGCCTGACTCAGGGTCACTCGACAGGACTATATATGGCTTTGCTGTATTTGTAATATGACAGATTGTACCAAGCCAAAGCTAAGAAACAATGCATAATGGACATTGTTGTTTAGAGAGAAAGCCCAACCCCTAAAAGCTAGCAGGACTTTCAAGATAACCAAACTCTTTGAATGTGGTACAGTCAGCTCTAATATCCTCTTAATTTGGAGACCAGTTTGGTACCAAACTCCACTTGTCTGATTTGCAAAGCCAAGTATTCAGACTCCAGTCAGTCAGACCAAGGTATTTCTTCCCAGTGTTCATATCACAAAATTAGATAAAATGATTGCTAAGTATTTTCTCCCACTGCAAACTTTCATTATGCAAAATCTGTCAGAAATATCCCTGCAAGTTATAAATTTAAGTTATGTTTACTCCCATGATAATTTTAAAATATGGTAGGTAAACAAAGCAGATTCCATAAAAACCTAACATTTTAAATTATTTTATTCTTAAAGCAGCAGTAGTGGTAAAGTTTCAATTGTAATTAATGTTGCAAAAAGTAGAGAGAGTCAATTTTGTACCTCTTCTAAATCCTACTGCATCTTTTACAGTGACTTAATGGGCTGTTTACAAATCTCTTCAGAATGAATTTTATCATAAAAGTGATGCTCTTCACAAGACCTAAACTACTCAAGCTTACTCAAACTAACATAAGACCTGGTTGAAGTTTCATGCAAAACCCTTCACATTTTATTGCAGTTCATGTTTTAGATGGAGTGACTGAATACCAGAAAAGGGAGAACACAAGCAAAAGTTTATTCATAAATGCATGGACATCACAGGACTGGTCTATTTTGGTTTCATTCTCACTGAATCTGACCCCCAGCTAATCACAGAATTTCACAGAATTTCACAGAATTTCTAGGTTGGAAGAGACCTCAAGATCATCGAGTCCAACCTCTGACCTAACACTAACAGTCCCCACTAAACCACATCCCTAAGCTCTACATCTAAACGTCTTTTAAAGACCTCCAGGGGTGGTGACTCCACCACCTCCCTGGGCAGCCTGTTCCAATGTCTAACAACCCTTTCGGTAAAGAAGTTCTTCCTAAGATCCAACCTAAAACTCCCCTGGTGCAACTTAAGCCCATTCCCCCTCGTCCTGTCACCAGGCACGTGGGAGAACAGACCAACCCCCAATCACCTCTATGCTTCAGACTTCCACAGTTTCTCTCCATCCCTGTCTCAGCATCTCCTCTACCTTACGCTCTACAGACTAGGGATACCATCAGTAGTTGGTAGATGGCTGTATGACATTCAGCAGCTCCTGCGCCTTTCCCTTCATCTTTCCTCTAGAGTAACCTTGCTTTATCACACCTCAGTTGCACTACGATATAACATTATTCTTCAGAAGCTTGTACACTAACTGGGATGTCTGTTGAAGCTGTCAAGAATTTATCTGTTGACTAACGGGGTTGTAGCTCCCACTTTCTCTCTTGTGGCATGTTGCAACTCCCCATGTACCATTTATAGCATATGAGGAACCATCCCTAACTTAAACATTAAAGTGATGTGGGTTATTCATATCCATGAACTATTCTTTCCTCCCCTTGAGAGCTGTCTTGCAAAAGAGACACCAAGATTAAATTAGGGCCTCAAAATACTGCAGTAATCTGAAGAATACATAGTGCTGCAAATTCTTGCTCACCTCACATCCTCCTGACACACCCACAGTATTCCTCCATAAGTTAGTAAGTTTGATTTATTGTTCTTGCACATGTTTGTAGTAACTGTAATCACAATTTGTTTATTAGCAGTTTGCTGAGACTATAAAGATTAAACCATTAATCAGGACAAAACAGACGACCAATAGCGAGCATTTCAATAATGATCTGAATCTCCACTATGAATAGCTCAATCAGAAAGATTTGTTTCTGTAAATAGTGGTTGAACACTTCCAAATTGCTAATGTATTTCTGAAGTTATATCAAAAATAGAGTCAATCTACTGTATCATTTGCAGTTAAGAGCTTTATTTTATTTTAAAATCAAAACCCAAGGATTCTGGCTCTTTATTCAAGAGTTCCACTTTGGAAAAGAGCTTGTTTGTGGGTACAGATTTCAGTACAAATTAAGAATAGATCTTCAACAGGGAAATACTATTGAGAGAAAAAATATAAATACCTCAATGTGAGTACTAGATATGATCCAATGCTGAATGGAAACTGCAGAATGATCCACCCTATGTACACCTCCTTTTGATCTCAGATGGAGCAAATCCATTTGATTTCACTATGCAATTGAAAGCTTAATGTCTCAAAGTATTTGGTTTATAGCCTAAATTCCCAATCCTCTAACAGATTTATGAAGTATTATCAACCTTGGCTACAGTTTCTGTTCATTCATTAGTTTGCACCTACTAGGAAAAAACATACAGTGCTCTTGAAGTGGCATCCAGACAAAAGAGGTCAGAAACTATTGGTCAGAATAAAAGGTCAGAAACTATTTGTAAATATGAAAGCAGTACAGAAAGCATCACTATGAGAAGTGTGGAGTGACAGAAAAAAGAAGTGTAGAGTGACAGAAAAACACCCATATACAACATTCATCAAGACGGTACCTTAAACACAGTAAAGAAAGGAATTTGTCTTGGTAAGAACATGAAGGAAGAAGAATGTAAAGTAAATATCCATAAACTAAGCCATGATGACAAGATCTGGACCTTGGAAAATAACCTGTTTGAGAAATAAAGTACATCAGAGCATGACCTGCTAAAATCCAGAGTCAAGATTTACAAATCAGTCATATAAATCAGTCCATTTTTATTAATAAAATAGATATTTACATCCAAAGTGTAAAGTACTGAGTTTCTAACCATCTGTATGACAGCAATGCTACTTATAAATCAGGTACATGAACTATCCATTATTTCCTACAGTTATAAATCAGCCATACTCACAAAGTAGTTGCCTGACTGGGAAATGATTTTCTTGATTAATAAATCAGGTGCCACAAGATACATAAATTACTGATACGTATCATAAATCTTTTGACCACCAGGCACATTTCATAAATCAAACTCAATGTAAGTGTTCTTAAATGCTTAGTTATGAACAATTTAGCAAACCAATACCAACACAGAATCCTCTAATCCCCTATACTTCACACACATTAAAAGTCAAAGAATGCAGAAATCTTTGCTATCACATTTCAATACCTTCAGGGAATTTTACTTATTCCCCTTATCTGAACTGTTGTATTAAATGTATTCACATTTTTTTTAATTGCTTTTGTGAACCTGTTATACCTCCAGAAGTCATTTGAGGACTACTGCATTATGATACACATTCATTTCAGTAATAGTTAAAAATAAAGCGATTCAGTTTCTCTAAGGTGAGGGGACAATGTGGTATGATCAACTCTACTTACATGAGGTTCCCCCTGCAGAAAGGTGAGAAGCATTTCTTAAATTGACAGCTGTTCCTGTTATGCTGCAGCCATTTAGCAGAACACACCCTCTTTTGGCTTCAAGCAATTTCTAATAAATATGAAAACAAATACGGTTGTGGAGGAGGGCGTAAACACTTGCAACAAGACTGAATAGTAAACCCAAGTAAACTGTAATTAGTATGCTACAGACATGAGTGAAAGCGTCTTCACTGAAATTTACCTAAGTTTTGAGATTACCATAACAATCTGCACAATGCAGAAGAGAATTTCTTTCAATAGATTTCTAGAAATCTAAAAGTTACATTCTCCAAAAGTTATGTTCTCAAAAGAGAAATAAAATTTCTAACAAAAAAGAAACATGGAGAAGTAGGCATTACCTAATTCAGGAAATAAACATTTTAGTTTGAGGTAAATTGTATGCTTTAACTGACTTGAAATTGTGTTCTTCCCACCTAATTTGGCCACTAAAATGGATAACTCAAAGGCTTATTAATGTATTGATACCCTCAAGGAGAAATGCACGAAGGTCGTTATAGCTTGCTCTAGTTACTGACTTGAGCTACTGCGTGGCAGAGCTCAGGTTTTGCAACTTTAGCATTTACTACTGCAAGAACGAATGAATGTGTTGGAGAGGCGTAGAGTCACTCCTAGAGGTGTCTTCTGTAATAAAAACATGAAGCAACTTCTGCTGCCTGTGTTATGCCAGATGTAGGCAACAGAATCCAGGCACAGAAGCTAGTGCTAAATTCATAGATGGTGGGAGAACAGATAGGTAATGAAAGAACAGATAGGAAGCAGATACCTGGGAAACAAGGGTTCACAGAAGAGCTAGCCATTAGGAACAACCAGGGTGTTTACCTCTACAGTTTCCAGAAAACATGCATACTTTGAAACAGAAGAGCTATTTCACAGCAGGCTGCAGTAAAATAAACAGCAGACTTAACCTGGTACCAGCTGGCAGTAACCATGGTTAGTGATTAACCTATGCATTTCTCTGAAGTGCTCAAGAGTAACAGCTGAGGCTGTGCATAGAGTTTTAGTTGTTATAAAGGCCCTAGAAGTATTTTCCATGCTAACAACGAGGCTTAGGACTAGTGCAAGCTCTTGTTCACATGGTAGACATGCTCATTTTACTGCTCCAAGGTGAGATGAGCCATGGCTGCACTGTGCCAGTGGCTCTGGCAGCCGGGAAAGAGACATGAGGGGACAACAGCCAGCCCCCTGGAGACCGAGGGGGATAGAAACCAGTCCCACTTTCCTCCCCCGATTTCTTTCCCAACCAACAGCCCTGGATAATTTCACCAGGGTCATGAAGCAGGGAACAACCAGAACAAAGCCGTCTACCTAAGCTGGTAGAAAAACTGCAGTTTTTATCTGCTGCCCTGCATCTCTAAAGGGGTGAGTTTGCTTGAGCTCTCTGACATTTAGCCATGCAGAAAAAGGGTGCCTGCCCTAAAAAATTTTGCTGCAATGAGAAAAAAATAGCTTGCAGAAATTACAGAAGAATTAAAACATGGCAGTTCAAGAAGCAACTCGCAGAAGCCAAAATACAAAAAATTCTGCATGAACATAAGGGTTTTTGTTTGCTTGCTTGCTTTTGTTCAGCTGTGAAGGTGATCAAACACTGGAGTGGGTTGCCCAGAGTGGCTGCAGTCTCCATCTGTGCAGATATTCCAAATCCAACTGGACAAAGTCCTAGGTAATCCAGTCTGGCTGACCATGCTTAGGCAGGCAGTTGGAGGACTTGAAAAACCCACCACTGACAATTTGAGGGAAATCCTTCATTAGCACATGAATGGTTTTGAGGCTGACTCAACATTATTCTGAGTAAATTTCAGCTATTAGCTATTTACTCATAGTCCAACACCAGTAAGAGTCTCCATTCTGTGCGCGTTCATCCATACATATATACTTCAGAACACATTAAGTGATGAAGAGTTTTTGGAAGAATACATAATGAGTCAATCATAGGCTTCTGTGGATCCAGGCTGAACAATTGCATACAATTAACTCAGTATCGTAGAAAAACTTGTCAGAGGCATATCCTTGGGAAAGATGTTCTAAGAGTTTTATGCTTAAAACTGGCTCTCCAGGCAGATATTTAAGACTATACAATGATTTTGAAAGACAATAGTCTTGAGTCTGAACCAAATATGTTTTATAATTTCTTCAAGTTGTTTTAGACAGGAAGTGAGTTCTTGCCAAATGCATAACTGGAGCTACACGTGCCTACGTAGGAGTTGCAGTTCTACTTCATTATTGCAAAGGATTTTGCAGTACCTTGAGTAAAAAAGGCAACATATAGGAAAGTATTCTTTCCTAGCGAAGTATCTCAGAAACATTACCTTCGTGAAACTGATTTCCCACCCTGAGAGGTACATTTCCATCACCTTTTCTAAGCCAGCCCAGTTCTATCATTTCTTTTTCAACCCTCTGAAGGTTTTGTTTGTACTGTGCTCATAAGAGGAGAAAGGATGCAAGATAGAAGAAGAAGGATTTATAAAGATTTTCTATAGAGACATTTGAATCATAATACGAACTAAAGTATTGGATACAGTCTGTGACCCTCCCAACTTTCCTTTGTGCAGCAGGTCAGACTTGCAGCATCTTCAGCATACAGATCTAAACACAAAGCAGCTCCCACTGGTACTCCTCAACATGCAAGGAACAACATCCTAACCCAGGTCACCTGTTACACTGCTCACAAATTCAGCAATTCAGCACAGCAGAAAGAGACTGTGACCTAAAGGCCATAGCTCAAAAGACCTCAGCTGTGAAAAACAGTCAATTGGCATGGCATTTCTTCCAAGTGCTGTTCAGAACAGGTCCGTGGCAAGTCTGCAGTGCAATCTTTACCCTGCCACGCAGAGAGTCTCAGCTCCTAGCATAAACTATGGTCTTATTTAGAGCCGTAAGTATTGAAAGCTCAAGAGGTACGTTCACTTAAAAGGAAATTCTTCTTTTCCCCTAGGAGCCAGAACACAGCTAATGCATTTCTTCAACTTTCTTTTTCCTCCCCCAGAGAGCTAATGAAACTTAATGGTTCATCAGAAAACTGAATGGTTTGTCTGCACAGACCTGATTTTCACCTTTACATTAGTGGCAAATGAAAAGTCTACAGATATTGCCAGAGGAAAAGAATTGAAAGAAGTGATTTTACCATTTTTAGTTTAAAATTTGATTATACACACTAGAAATTGTTGCAAGAACCACCCTAAAAGAACATCTGTCAAACTGAGGAATAAAACACATTAAAAATGTGAATGTTTTGAGACCTTGGAAATTTCCCAGGGGAAACCATTGGAAGTAACTAGAAGAATGAGAACACAATATGTGAAAGTTTGAAGTAGGGTTTTAAGCTGAATTCTCCACCAAAATAAGGAGGTGCTTTAATGTGGCCCATTATGAGGAATAGAATGTCAAACTATGCCTCCAGCTTCAGAGGAAGACAGAAGTGCATTTCAGGTTGTTTGAGCTCTAGGTTTCTATTCTGGTCCATCTTCAGGAAAAGGTTTTGTATATAAAAAAATATCTGAGTGCAGCTATCAAGCTGTTTGCTACAGTGATGCTACAAAACAAATTAGAAACTGCATCTGAATTCTCAGACAAAGGTGAGATAGTAGTGTATCAGCAACTTTCCTTACACAGGAATGAAGGCCACTTCTAAAGACCCACCATCATGTCTATGATGCCTTAGGACCAGATTCTGATCTTTCTCAGTGTTGAAAAACACCTCCTAGTTTCCCAAGTATTTAATTCCCTTAGAACAGGATGCTAGCAGAATAAGAAATGGGTTCTATCCAATTATTTGTGCAGAAATTCAGCCTTGTATTCTCTCCAACACAGAAAAGGTGGCATCAGTTAGAAAGTTAATTCTTCGAGAGCAACAAGCACAGCATTTCATCATTTGCAGCAGTTTGCAGATATGAAGATAACATTCTAGTTTCAACTATCAAAAGATAAAAGTGATTAATGGGGACAAGGTTATGAGAGACTTTGTCCCAGGATCCAACCATTATGCAGCATTTCTGTGGCCATGCTGCATTCTCTCAATGCAGTGAGAAAACAGGCTACTACCAGTATATTACTACTTTCTTAAAAGTGGATAGGTAATTGCTACAGCGGGTTAGTCCTGAAACGTAAAATCCAGAAGGATTCAAAGAGCAGGTGACATAAGTTTGCTGAGCAGAGATATTTTAAGAAACAGACTGAAAAAAAAAACAAAAACAAAACCCTGCGAATTGGTCTTCCTTCTTGTATTTTGTGTCAGATAAGACTGTTTTCCACTGCCAGCAGCATTCTACCAAAAAAACACCTGAAATATCTACCACTAGACAATAATATCAGTCTAGGTACACTAACATGAGCCTCTTTAGCATCGATCCATCGCCAAGGAAAGATGGACTTTCTGAACAGAACACTGTGGTATTGGGCAAACAACCTGAGGGCAATGCAGTATTCACCTGGAAGAAGCAAGCTCTGTACAGTTGTTGAGATGAGCAAATGTCCATCACCCAACCTCTGACCAGGCCAAAGCATTTCCATATCCTGCAATCCCAGAAGCGGTGTCCTTGTACTGTATGTTTCTCTTAAGTTTTCTGTTATTCCAAAGCATTTACTTTCTAATCACTCTCAGGTGCCTTCAGAGTAGAACATATAGATAACAAATTCACTTTCATATCTTTAACCTAGAAGCTCTGTAAGCTGGAAGATGCAATCGGGGAACTCAGACAATGGTGAACAGGACTTGGAGATAGCTGAGCAGTAGCATCATTACTCCCAAACAGGTCAGAAATTTGTATCAGACAGTGAACTATGCAGAACTACTGCTAGAACAAGCAACGTTGCTGGCTTAGAAGATTTAAGGACCAAGCAACAGGATCCTCATGGCTGCTGATCACTAACTCTTTAACCAACTAGATTGTAACAGATGCAGTCAAAAGCAAATGGGTCATACAAATGTACTGGATAGACTTGTACTACTATTATGCCACCTGTTCCTTGGAGGAAGGTATCCTAGAGCTTCAGCAACAATATGAAGTATAATCTAAAAAGATTATGCTACTCCAAATGTAGTCCTGCCCATGGATGAAGAGGAAAGAGATGCCAACTTGGAAGAGCCGTCTTGATTACCATTCAAATTGCATAACTCTTCTTCTATTATACCATTTTGTGACTGTTCATTCATCCCTAGAAATAGTATGCTTTTCAGCTAAAGGAAACTAAGAGCATAATGAAAAGCTAGAAATGTTTACTAAATTAGTAAGCAACAACATTACAGGAAGATTTGTGTGCAGACAAGAATTCAGTTAGTAACAGGAAAATCACGTACACAGAGGCGGTCATTTGGGACTCCCACTGGAAAGATCAAAGCAGGCAGAAAAAAGCAGTAGCAGAAAGCTGCACTTCCCCTAATAGAACTGATTTCACCACTGCACATCTATTCCAAATGCCCCTGGCAGTGACCACCATCAGCTTTCTCCGTCAGTGCTGTAAAAGGGCCAATTATCCCACCTGTGCCTAGAATGCAGCCTACAGCCAGTAATTGTTCCTACGGCCTTTGAAACAACTGCTCCTTCACCTCTTTGTGGGATATCTCGAACAGTTAAAGCTTGATTTTGCTCCAACCAAGTCAGCAGGAGATTTGCTATTGAATTAAACAGGAGCAGAATCAAGGCTTCGGAAATTTCCAAAGGCACAAATGGCAGAAAGACATCCATGCCACCTGTGGCCTTTGGGAACTGCATATATGCTTCCTTTAATCTTCTCCTCCAACTGGACTATTCCCAAATCCTCTCCATCTTCCTTTACCCCTCATTCTTCGTGTCCTAAAGCTGTTACAGTTCTGTAGCCCTTCACCATTTTTACTTTAGTCCTTACATTGAATGTGTACCAGTTAGAGCAAATTAAGACCATTAAGCTGAAGGAGGTTTAAACCAACGAGGTGCTGTTAAACTCAGGCCAATGCTTCTGAATTTTAAAATCAACGCAGAATGATCGAGCATATTGAATGCTTTACACCAATCTACAGGAGCTGTATAAATTTTTTAAAAGCCTGAATTAATGGCCTGATAAAAGTCATTTGTTAATTTAAGCAGCATGGGAGTGCAGGATGATTTACCGAATATGTGGGTTTTTTAAAGAACATAAACCATTGTGCAGAATGATTCAGCAGTTTCAGTAAGAAACATTCGTGGCCAGTAGCGGAAACCCTGCCAAACAATTTGTGCTTCCTTTTTATGATTTAGAAGTAGTGGGTGTCTCTTGGAACCCATAATGGGATATACGTTTTCACCTCTTATTCCCTAGTTCAAATCATTCCTAGGTCATTAATAAATGAAATAAATAATGTCCTGCACTGCCTTTTGATGGGCTGGAGGGCTTTAAAATTATTAGTCAATTAATTCTCACAATAAACTTATGAGATCTGGTAACCATTATCATCTTTCACCTACTGAAATGAAGAACATAGAAGAGGAAGAACTTATTGAAGGTCACACTAACTCAGCGAGAGAGAGACTTCTCTAGCCACATCTGGGAGGGACCAAAGATCCAACTGCCATTTCCAGGTACCAAACGATTCTCTCTCAAACTCAGCAGGCATTTGGATGTGAAATCCCAACCAGCATGTCCATTCCCAAACACAAGTCCAGTAAGAGACTCTGGTCCCTCTATTCCAATTACTCCATCATGAAATACTCAAGGCTCCATTGCATCAACAGGTGTAAACTGTCACAGCTACATAGACTTGCGTTGAAGCTGCAAGCTTGGGTCACAGCTTGCTGAATCCATGTTTGTGTGTTTTACTTAAAGATCAAAAAAAATGAAGAAAATCTTAGGGCTTTAGAAAACACAAGAGGACCAATATTAAAAATGCATTGAATGATTCCATTAAAAATGCATTGAAGACACATGGAAACAGGCGAGTAGGCTCTTTAGGCAAAGATTACTTAGTATTAATACAATTTGGAACTGAATTACCTGGTGAGCAAACATGCTTCTGCTGTTCTTGCAAAAATAGTTTGGGAACTTTAGTGAACACAACAGGCCAGAAGAATTCTGGTTCCACCAAGACTGAGACCACTGAGACAATTTGTAATCAACATAAATTTCTTCAACAGTCAGAAAAAAAAGAATCCCAGTGAGCTGAAGGATCTTTTTAAAAAGGCAGGATCTTCTCATTATGTAGACAATGGTGACGTTCCATCAAAAATGGTACTTCTGGTGTGTTCACAAACATTTATTTTAAATGTTTATGGAAATTTAATCTAGGCTACAGGTGAAGTTCCAGTTATTGTTTTGTTGAAAGTATTCAAGGGTTAACGCTCATGTAACTTCATATGTCTTTAGAGAAAAAATTATTCTAAAACAAAACACCTCCCACAAACTTTTGAGGTTTTAATGTCCTCAAAAAAGAAAATTTTGTAAATTTTTTTTTTTTTTTGTAAAATCAGCAAAAACTCTCAAGTAAACCTTCCTGGACCTCTCTCACAAGCTGAAACCCTCAAAATACCTTGGGGGCTATATTTTAAAAGAATGACAGATTCCAAACAAGTTCTTTTAATATACAGACAGTTGTATAGACATTAAACTATAGATACATTGTAATAAAAAATGCTTGCCTCCTGGTAGAATATTTTTTTCAGGTGTACTCCCTTTCTAGCAGCTGGTTCATTGGCTTTCCGTGCCACAAACTCTGCAGAGTTCCCTTGGGTACTGTAAGAAAAATCTTCTTCACCTCTGAAGAATGTTTTTTACTCCCTTTGTTCCTCCAGTCTCTGTGTTCCTGTTCCAGAGGCAGACTCGGAGCTGGGTACATACATGCATGTGAGACAGGCACAGCTTTTCAATCTCTGTAGTTCTCTCCCCCCCCCCCCCCAAACCCTAAAGTGCCTTTCTTTCCCTAAAATGCTTGCTGGACCCTAACAAAGATGGCATCTCCCCTCCCTACAGAATATCCCACCTGAGTGCAGTTATAGCAAAGCAAACAAGAGGCCTCACATATAACCTCCTTATTGCAATGCCCAGAGATATGTTTTTCCCCTCATTGAAGAATATTAGTAACATACAGCCCCTGGTAAACAAAACACATGCCATCTGCCACAATGAGAAACAATGGCTTTGATTCCATAAAATGTTTCTCCTGGGCATATCTTTATTTACTACAGAATTTGGTCAGGCTGTACATTGCAGTACACAGTGTATATAAGTTGCACAGTGAGGTTAGTATAAGATGGTTAACCATGAAGCATAACTTTAACATAGTCCTGTTTACAGTTTCTACTGAAATACTTCTGACTATCAAGCTCAAGAGCTTTTTTTGGCTGCCAGAGAAATACAGAGGAATTCCTCCAGCAATAGGCACCCAAGGAAGTATCAAAGAGCTGAAGCTGTAGTAAGACTGCACAGAAGGGCAGTGAGCTGGCAAAAAGAAAAAAAAAATCTACAGAAAGTGAATTCTATCAGCTTTGTATGGATTAGTGGATTAGAAACAAGTTGTCATACCCTTCTCAGAAGAAGCCTTTAAAGTAAAGAATCACATAAGTTCAGGTACAACACAAGCCTCAGGAAATTCATTGGTGTTTTAATGCAGGAGATACAAGTGGGGCTGTGACTAGAGTCACTTTTAGGCTACCAGCTGGGGAGGAACAGATTCTGCAGTGGAAGAAGCAAAATGGAGGTGGACTCATTGTTCCTGAGCATAGGTAGTGGACAGAGGGTGGGAACTGAGCAGCATGCTACAAACTTCTTGAAGAATTAGCTTGTAGCAACGTACAAAAAAAAAAAAAAAAAAAAAAAAAAAGGCAGGTTCCAGTGGCTTTATTCACACCAAGTGTGCTGGATATAACACTTTATTTGCAGGAAAGCCAGGGAAAGCACCATGGAAAGCAAAACAGAGGCATTTGCACTGTTCCTTAAAATCCATTGTAACTGAGTAAGCAGGAAACTTTTTGTATACTCTTAAAAATACCACCTCTTCTGCCACCACTGTAATTTGAAGCAATAGAGTCCTAGCATTTATGCAGCCATTTTATCCACAGGTTTTTGAGTACGTTATGGAAAAGTGGATATGTATCATTACCAGACTATTGCCACATTATGAATCAAGCTTAAATATAATAGAAGCCTAGTTGCCAAACCACATTTGGTTTATCCACTGTATTTGGATAACGTTGAGTTCAAATGATCAGCAGTCAAGAGAAGAGGGAATTACAGAGACTGTCCATAAATGTTGGTTTGGATAACTGGGAACTGTTTATGTATGGCAAATATATGGTTACATACAGTAAATGTTACTAAATATACAAGTTGTCTCTATTACATAGCAGTTCTGCAAAACCAGATGTGGAGATGATAGCTGAATAACACAAGTATGCCTCTTGCCCTTCCAACTGAGCAAATTTGCCCAAACAATGAATCAACCAAATCAATAGCCAGATGAGCTAGTAAATAGCCATGAACAAGGAAAAACAAGTTTGCATCAGCACTAATTTGCTGTTGAGAATGAAGTTGTCTAGAGCAAAAATACTGGTGGTGGCATTAAGGGCACAAAGCATAGAACTCTTCCCATTCCACAAGGCTTACTGTTCAGTTTGCTTTTATAGCCTTGGAGCTACAGGGTGCTTCAAATAAGGAGAATATACAGGAAGAGAACGTAAGAAGAGATTATGTTCGTAAGAGGTAGAAGATGTGAAGCTGAAATTCTGCAGCAGAAGAGGGAACCAAATACGAGAGTCCTACATTTATTAGTGCATACTCACTTATCTAAGATGTATTTTAAAGTATGGATATTATTACTATTTCCAGATGTGTTTGAAAACAAACAAGCCCTGCTCAAACACAGGAAAGTCCTGCAGCTAAAGGGGATCTGGGTAACAGAACAAAGGACAGTCACATCTTGATACTTCTCTTTGCAGACCGTGTTTTCATGGACACATACAGAAGACATTTGGCTCCATTACCACTTCCTTTCCTCCCCTCCCCATACATACTGAAATGTCTCTGTATACATATGGCCAAGCACTTAAAACCCCACAGTATGGGCTAACTGCCCAAGTAACTATTTCCTACCTCCTGTAAGGAAAACTATATACACCAGACAGAGTCCCAGGGACTAGACCCATTGCAGGTACTGCCAGTTGAACCATGCAGACTTACATTTGTCATGGAAGCATTAGCTATGACATGAACATAAAATACCTTCATTTAAAATCTGATGAAGTGCTTAACGTTTTTAAGAGAGGCTATTGCCCTCTATGCTACATGTTCAGTTTTGAATCTTTTTCAGCTTTTCTCTTATTACTTCAAAGAGTGTATGTGAGAAGTTCTATCCCATAGCTACCAACTAGATGAGAAATATGATAGTCTCTGATGTGGTGGAGATTTTTAGCCCTTTTCTTCAGAGTGGTGCAAGTGCTGCCAACTCTGCAAACCCTATTCACAGTCCATCCACAGGCAGACATTGGGACTCCACTATTCACAAAGTTATGAGGACTCTTATAAGTTCTTAAAAATATGGAAAACCCATCACTTGTATTCCTGATTTTATGTGCAAATCCTATAATTTAGTATCATTCTCATCATAATTCAGTGGGGTTCTGGTTCCTATGGTGATCATATTTCAGTTTTTATAGACCTGCCTAAAGAATCACTGAAATTGGAAGGGAACTTGGAAGATTTTCCAGTCCAACCCCCTTGGCCAAAATGGTAAACTACAGAAAGGTTGCTCAAAAAACAAACAAACAAACAAACAAAAAAACTGACTGATACAGAATATCTCCAAGGATTAAGACTCCACAACATCTCTGGACAACCAGAACAGTGGACAACTACCCTCAGAATTTTTTCTGTTGGTGTTTTTTCAGTGGAATTCCCTGTGTTTCACCTCAGGCCAATTGCTTCTTGTCCTTTCATAGGATACCACTGAGATCTTCTTCACATCCTCCCAAGAAGCATTTATACACACTGATACGATCTCCTTAAGGTTAAGTAATGCCAACTTCTGCTTAGATGACAGATGCTCCATTCCCTTTATCACCATAGCAGACCTTCACTAGACTCACTCCACTGTGCCCATCTCTCTTGTACTGGGGAGCCCAGAACTGGATACTCCACTCTACAGAGCTGGAGAGAGGGAAAGGACCACCTCCCTCAACCTGCTGGCGATGCTCTTCCTATGCAAGCCCCAGTGCTGTGGGCCTTCTTTGCCACAAGGGCACTTTGCTCCCTCACACTCACCTTGGTGCCCACCAGGACCCTCAGGTCCTTTCCTGCAAAGCTGCTCTCCAGCACGTTGGCTCCCAGCATGTACTGGTGCATGGGGTAATTCCTCCCAAAGTGCAGGGGTTTGCACATCCCTCTGTTGAACTTCACAAGGTTCCTCTCCACCCAATTCTCCATAGAGCCAGGTTAAAATTCCTTATGAAGACTATGGCCTGAAATCACGAGGCTTGTTTCAGTTGTCCAAGAGAAGGCCGTATCCATTACTACAAACTTCCTGATTGGTTGTCCAAATTGCAAGCATTTTACATTGTTAGGCAAACAGGGCAATGACTTGCTTGCCATTTGCTACTTATATTCCATTAAGTTGCTAGAGATTTTTTTTCCTTTGTGCAAACATTGTATTCACTATTGAAAGGATTAAAATCGCTAGGTTCTTTTAACACCTTTATTCTCTATGGTTCACAGAACAGTTTCAATGCCTTACATAAAACAGACATCTCTAAATATTGCTGTTCAAATTTTAGGCATAGCACAGAGAAACTTGTTACCTCCAAGTACACTGGGTAGGAAGTTTTTTTTTTTCCTGGGGATATCTATTGGGAAGCAGCTATTAAACAAACCTAGCTGATGAATCACCTTTCAATAAATGCAACACTTAGAACACATACATGACTTTCAGATGTGAAAAACTAACTAGGTGTCAGGTATGTAAAATGTTTTTCCTATTTCACCTGCCATTCTCACTTTCATTTTTAAGCAGCAGAAGCTGTCCCACTGTGGGTGGGGAAAATAACTGAATAAAGAATATCAGTGTTTCTCAGAACGAATCTTCAGCTTATGTTATGGGTACAGACTTATTCATAGATTTTGGAAAATCTGAAGTTGTCAGGCTTTATGAGCACCCCAAGACACCTGCTGCTTTGGAGTGTCGGATAGATTGGGTGTTGCAGACTTCTGCCAGATGACTAGATGAATAGTAGGAGTGTGTCACTGTCATCATTTCTTCCCCAGGCTTTAGTTGCATTTCATGTGCAAAGCAAGTTGGGCAAATTAGGTCTCATTCATTTGCATCTGAGAGGAAATAAACTTTTCACAATTTTGCTACCTGCTTTGCTTCTAGATGGATGAGTGAAACCAGTTTTCTAATTCAGGTTTCATCTAGCGGGATTCTACCCTTCCTCACACTTTTTAATCTCACAAGTTCTCACCTATGTCCTACCACTGAACACTGTAAAATTTTCCACACGTATTAACTAATTGCACTATCACTGACATGAAAAATCTTACTGGTGCATGGAACAGATCCGTCAAGCCTACACTTTGCTAGCAGTGCCAGGTATCGCATCGCATCAAAAGTAGAGTTTTTCATTTTCTAAAGTAATAACTCTGAAAGAGCAAAGTGAGCAGAATGTTCCCTCACCAGCACCTTTTTTTGTGTCCCCCCTTTACAAATCTATTGTAGCAAAACTGAATATTAAGCCCCTTGGCTGTTATATAGTTTATATATTCTGTTCTTACTGCTGAGAGCAAGGAGAGAATTTAAGAAAAAGGTCTGCTTTCTTGGCAAAAGTTGCAATTGCTCATAAGATACTACACAAGCACCCATATTTTTATTCTAGAACTTTTCAGAATTGGTTACCTTTTGCTAGCTAGTTATTCAGTTGTATCCTGTGTCACTTACGTACACACTGGCAAAAAACAGCATGAATGTTAATGCCCTGATGCCTAAAGTTGGGCAATTGCATGCATTTAAGGTACTTAGTGACATGGGGACTAATTACAGGAATTCTGTTTTTAAAAATCCCAGCTTATAATAGTCAGGGTTTTGGCAGAACAATCTATGGACTAAGAGAACTTGCCAGAAGCCATATAACAGGTATCAGCTGCAAGTTTGTGTACCAGACAGATTTTACAAGTCCCACGGTCCTCCATGGAAGAGACAAAAAACTAAAGCTTTAGCAAGCTGTAGACCAATCCAGAGCTGTTTCCAGCCACTGGACTGTACATTTGGATTTAGACCCATACACAGGTCGAGTTAACGCACTGCTTCTTTCAAGCTAAGAGAAGCATTGTATTTTCAGTGAGGTGCGTGACATCTAAATTCAAACATGAGGACTTACTGAGAGGCCAGTTTCAAAACCTACAGTTATGTGGCAGTGGTAACTAGTTGCATGATGCTGTACTTAGAGCTTAGTTGCTTATGTGCTCTGCTTAGTTAGGAGATCAAAGCAGTAGAGGCTTGAAGAAGTTACAAGCGTGGTACCACAGACGCGTTATATGCTCAATCATAAGACATAGGCTTGTAGTTTCAAAATAGCTCTCAGTTCTGAGTAACTGAGCGAAGCATGTGCCGAGTGTGACACCTGGGCTCACTCACAGGGCAACGCGTCTCAAAAATCCCCATCCGGCATATGCATCTTTCCTCTCCCCCTCAGGTTTTCGCTCTGGCTTTTCTCTGCTGTTGCATGAATTTAATTTTCTTTCCTCCCTCACCCTGTCAAAAGCCTTGTTAACAGCTCTGCCAGAGCTCTTAAAACAATATGCAAATGAGACAGCAGGGTCAGAAACAGTAGTAGCTCCTCATAAAGCTTTGGACGTACCCAGTATTTCTCTCCTCAACATAGAGTGAGAAAATTGTAACAGTCTGGTACTGTAATTCTTATCAGTCCTGTCCATGACATCATCCCACCACCTCAGCACTGCACGAGTGGAATGACAGCACTCCCCACCTCCCAGTACCTTTTCCATTCCAGTTACTGTTGTCCAAACAGCTGATGGCCCAGTTCACGCAACACAGAGGAGATAGCCATAGAGACAGTACTGTTGCTGTTCTGCAGAGCCATCTTGGTGCCTTCCCCTTCCTCCTCATTTCTTGAATACAGGGCTGAAGGAAGAACAAAACAATTCACTTTTAATTGCTTCAATAAAATTAAAACAAGCTTTAATAACATTCCCAAACCTAGTGGGTACATTTCGCTTCTATCCTATATCCTATACACACACTCCAATCAGTAAGTTCAGAAAACAACAAAAAGTTACTCTTATCACCTCCACTCAGGTGAGCACCCCTCTGTTAATACAGAGAGCAGCAAATCAGTCACTATGTGACAAAGAACCACCACTATTTTTTTTTCATTACCAGCTTCACAGCTATCAATCTTTTTCTGGACCAAGACTTTCAAGTGTTTCTATTTGTTTTTAAATTCAGGTACAAGAAGCAATTCAAAATGTACAGATCTTGAAGCTAACGATGAAAGTGTTTTTAAATCTGTGTCCTCTGCATGTCCCAGGACATTACACATACTTCCTGACTGCTTTAAAAAGAGAATGCCTTGTCATCAAAAGCCACATAGCAACTCCGAAAGAATTGTATGTGGCTTTGGGAGAGAGGGGAAAAAACACTCAAATGTATATAATATCTGCATATAGTCAAGAATTATCACACTTCCTCCCCTCCCCCCTTTCTGCTACACATATATACTCTCACTGCCTAACTTGCTTCAGCTTGTTTCACTGCTCTTCCTTAAGGCTTTCATGTCACCATCTCTCAAGCCTTCTGTTGCTTAAAGCAGAATTACTACAAGGATCCAACAGGAACCAAAACTCCAAACCCTTTAATGAGCTAGTTGCAGCTGTTACTAAATCCACCATCTTTGTTGTTTCTCCTCCCCCTTCCCCTACTCCCTATTTTGCCTTAGTAAAACCAATTTCGGATTCTGTAAGGTATTAAGTGCTTTACTGCTGTCTGTTGAGTTAGGAGAACCAAAAACAGCAATAGCCAGTGGCGCTATAAAGAAATGAAACTGTCAAGTCAAGCAAGGAAATACAGACATATCAAAATGATTTCTGAATCTTTTTGAAGAGATTCTTTTTCCATCTTCTACTCATGCTGCCTCAGGCACCTCACTGGAGTCTGAAGATGAAACCAAAAGCTCAACCCACTTCGACTGTCAAAAGCAAACACAACATCATCCCTATCACAAAGTTCAGCCCTTTATAAAAAAAAGTACAGGCTACAGGCAGACAAAAAAGGCACAAACTTTTTTTTTTTTTTTTTTTTTTTTTTTTTTTCTCAACTGTTTGCTTTGTGTCCATGTGGAAATCACAAATAATTTATTCTTTATTCCAAACCTACCTACATCACAGCATTAAGATGACTAATAAACAGATGGCCATTAGATTTTACTCACTTGAGAGCACTTATTTCTTACTTAACATTAAAAAGGGCCAAACTTAGCTCTCTACTACATTAGTGACAAAAGTTACTCCATCTTGATAGGGCACACTAATTTCCATCTGCATCTAAGGATGGAATGTGATCTTTAAGAACCTCTCCAATTGGAGTACCGAAAGAATAAAGATGAAGTATTTTGCCTCACACTCAAAATTAGTAGAGTTGTTAGTGTGGCTGGTAAAGAGGACAAAAGATGCATTTAATGTTATGCTGTAGTATTTGAGCAGTTAGAACACTATTATAGAATGCACGGTGTCTTTGTTCCACTTGTACCTGTATAAGCTATTTATTAAATAGCCTCAAGCGAGGTGCTCATAATCTGATCCAATTTGGACTAAAAGCAATACAGACCTTCCCCACTGGCTTCAGTACAGATGCCTTGACTTTATTTCCTCTTCTGGCCTCACTTTACTGAACGATAAAACAGAAAAATGAATAGTCAAATACAAAGATGAAGGACTAGTAAATTTACTACTGATCACTGTAACTACATGTAATGCCTGCACAGTGCTTTGAAAATGACAAAGGCTTTTGCACAGCAGAGTTACTAAGTAGTTATAGTTGTTTATCATTTGTGATAGCACATGTGCTCATAAAAGCAGAACAGATCCCTACTGATCCCAAAGATTTACTACAGGTAATGGAAGCCCATGGCCACTTCTTAAATTCTCATTTCAGGTCAGGAAAAGAGGGGTGGAAGATAGTACTGTTGTCATTATCTCAGTGATATAACTTCCCAAAGGAACACAATCTGTTCTGTTCCCTTGACCTTTATAAAGGTGAGAGGCAGATAGGAGGAAAGAAAACAAAACACAGAGCCAATGCTTCTAAGTATTAAGAGCTGGATAATGCTAAGCTTTGATTCTTATCTGTTGTGTAAAAACCTCAGAGACATTGAGAACAGATCCTCCAGCTTTTTTTCGTGGTTTTCCCAAGACAGTCCAAATAGAATAAGCAGGAAAGGGCTGTTGGCAGTTAGAAATTAATAAATACCTGAAAACCACATATGCAGTCATTCAAACAAAAATTATTTCTGCCTTTGGTTTCAGTGAGAATTCAGGCCCTAACAACTTAAGGTTCTTCTGGATGGTGTTTCTTATGTATAGGATAATTTAATTTCCCTTTTGAAGACTTACAAGGATGTAGTAACAAAAGCAAAGGCAGAAATCAGTACCTGAGGCATAGGCTACTTTTGAGCCTGCAGCAGGCTATAGGTATGATATTATCGTTTCAGACAAACATGATCTACGTAATGTGAAGTGTTCCACCATGCTTACGATCTGCCAAAGGCCAGAAAATGTGACCTTTGTTTTAAGACTGTATGGAAAAAACAACAACAACAAATTAAGAGAAGGAACTTTTCTTCCACCTATTTTTTTTTTATT